>SJYW01016824.1:589107-602097 GCA_006410735.1 Raphicerus campestris | reverse complement strand
TTATATTTTTAAAGAGTAAAAAGAAGATGAATATACAGTGTTGATCATATTTGGCCAATGCTACCTAAACTATTTGCAACCTGAATTTTTACAAAAGAGTCTACAGACCTGTATTCTAAAAAAAGTCTCCATATTTTTTTTTTAATCACATGCTCTGTGGTTAAAAAATCTCTACAAATCTCTACCTCCTTGTATTTAAATCCTTATATAGCAACCCACTCCAGGGTTCTTGCCTGGGAAATCCCATGGACAGAGGAGCCCAGCAGGCTACAGTCCATGGGGTTGTTGCAAAGAGTCAGACACAACTGAATTAAAGCAAGCAAATAACCTGCTCCTATTGAGTTGCTAGATTCAGCAACGCATTTCTGTTTGACTTGATTCTATCATATTCTATTCTACTGAACAGTGGTAAAGAACTCATCTGTCAGTGCAGGAGATACAGGAGACATGGGTTCAATCCCTGGGTTGGTAAGAACCCCTGCAGGAGGGCATGGAAACCCACTCCAGTTGTCTCGCCTGAAGAATCCCATGAACAGAGGAGCCTGGTGGCTTACAGGCGAAAGAGTCGCAAGGATCAAACATGACTGAGTAGTAAACTAAGCACAGAACACTGAATAGAACTTGGAATTTCACTAAACAGAATATGGAAAAAATGATGGAATGCCTCGTTTCAGATTAAGTTGTAAAAGAGCCTGGCTTCTGAATTGGATACTTTCTCTACCTCTCTCATTCATCTTCTCTAAGGAAAATCAGCTGCCATATTGTGAGCTACCCTATAAAAAGGCAAGGAAAGGAGAAAGGCCTCCAGCTAACAGCCAGTGAAGGACTTAAGCCTTCAAACAGTCTGACAGGGACTGAATTTTACCAATAAGATAGGTGAGCGAACCTAAAACAGAATCTCTTCTAGTTCAGCCTAAAATGTGACCACAGCCCTAGTCAACAGCTTTATTTCAAATTCATAACAGACCTTGAGCTACAGGCAGCCAGCTAAATTACACCCAGACTCCTGACCCATAGAAACTGTGAGATTGTAAATGCTTGCTGTTTTAAGATGTTATGTTATGGAATAATTGTTATACACCAATATAGATAACTAACAGACACTCCCATTAGTAAAATTTTTCAGAGCATGCAGTCACAAAATATGTATATCTATTTATGAACTATAAACTTGTCCTACTGCAAATTTTTTCCCTACTGCAAATTTTTACTTTAATACTAGCAAAGCTTACTTTTTAAAAATTTTTAGATAAAAATATAGAAGAAAGTCTTAATAACTCATTATGAGTATGGACCCTATTGGATTGATTTATCCATCCTTTGATATGCTCACTTTTTATATCAACTTTGGAGAACACTGTTAAAAGTAAAGTATAATACCATAATAACACAAACACTCCCCAAAATTATAAACTAGAAATTTATTTGTCTGATCACTACATTCTTTTGGGAGAATCAGATCATTCTCTCTAAAATACTTTATTTGTTCAGAAATGTTAGCTCTTCATTCATGTTAATCAATGGACAGCTGGGCACAGAAGTCACCTTGGAAACCTGTACTTCAGTTTGTAGGAAATTTTCAGACATCTAAAAGAGTTTGTTCCTGTCTTAAGGGTTGCTTGGCCACTGAAGAGGAATGTTAACAGCTGTGGGAGAAGCAATTAGTGTCCATTCTATCCTGATTGACAATTCTGTAAAATGCCTGGTAGCATTTTCTATGGTTTTACAAAATGGCGACCTTCTGTTTCAGAGTGCTTGGGTAGATTGAGTTCTCAGTACAGTTATCATCATGTGGATGCCCCATGTAGCTTCCAATTAGGAAATCACAACTAATTTTACTCTCCAACCAGACTGAAATATAAAAGAGACAGATAAGACCTTCATAGTGAGGTGTGAACAGAGATTTCAGGAAAGCAGAATTCATGAATATCAACTTTTAGGAGCGTTCAATTAAAAATGCAAAGGCAGCGCTCTCTGAAAAACGGGAAGGCTCGGATGAAAGGAGAGAGATTAGTGAGAACCCTGCGACGAACGCACTGTTTTCATACAATGTCCTAATCAAGAGCCGAGAGGCAGTTGTGAAGCAGTGAGCTGGGAACAATGCCTTTCCCAGGGAAGTAGTCACTCTGAAACAAGGGCTGCGGTAGTACGATTCTGAAACAAGGGCTGCGGTAGTACGATACTGACTCGTATGCATGAAAAAGAATAATTGCTTTCAGACATTGTGTTTGACATCTGGTGAGCTTCCTTGGTCCAAAACAAAAAACCCTAGAAACTGGAAAGTAGTGGGTTACTTTTCCCTTGGCTTCCAAACTTCCTATTTTTCTCACTGCACATTTCATATTATCCCAATTATCTAAGTTGGTGCATTAATACGGAAATACTATGATCTTCCATTTTCCCTAATTAAGACTATTAGGAAGACATTTTATGCTCTTATTTTTTAATGAAATTCAATTTAAAGTCACTGTATCAGATCTTATTAGCTGCTACATTATAACATATAATATTTCATTGGGGGCAAAACGCCTAAATCAAAAATTAGATCCAAACTTCAAGAATACAAACTATGATAGTAACATAGTCATGGTCTTTTGCATATATTTCATCCTGTATATATAAAAAAAAACTTCCCTGTGTCAAATTTTAATCAAGCATGTCCCTAGGAAAAACTATGATATGGGAGACCGTGAAGACATTTTATCATTCCATCTTTTTAATAATAGGTTGTCCATATTAAAAGTCCTGTTATTTTAAGGAGGGTGTGACAGGTGAAGAAAGGTTGACTCACACTAAGTAGGTCACTTTAATTCAATAAATTTATTCAAAGTATATTTAAGTATATACTTAAGAAAGTATATTTAAGTGTTAACTGCATTGTGAACATGAAACTGACCATGGGGTAACACCCTGGAGAAAGACATGACCAGCATACAGTAGCTGTTCATACAGTATTTTTAAACTAGCTCTGTAAAGTCCTTATTCTTTTACCTAAAGAAACATAGAATCTAATTGGGATTAACAAACATTCTCTCAACTAATGTTCATAATATCTGTAAAGAAGGAAATATTTTTCAGCTAATTTTGTGAACGAAGGAACTGAGGTTCTGAAAAGTTNGTCCTTATTCTTTAACCTAAAGAAACATAGAATCTAATTGGGATTAACAAACATTCTCTCAACTAATGTTCATAATATCTGTAAAGAAGGAAATATTTTTCAGCTAATTTTGTGAACGAAGGAACTGAGGTTCTGAAAAGTTAATTTGCCCAGCCAGGCTCAGAGAACTAGAAAGTGTGGAGCAAAGAATTCAGCCCTGTCTGTCTGGCTCTGGAAGCCAGGCTATTTATTAACTAGGATTTGCATCTTTCAGCTGCTCATGTTTCACTCTTCTGAGAGCTAAGGAATGCCCTCAGTGATCTCCTGCTAGTCCTACAGTCTTGGCCTCTTTTTAGTATGCTTTCTTCCCTTATCTATGATTCTCCCTTAGAAGCATTATAGAAGGACAATTCAGCCTCATAAGAGAAATCTTCCAATAATAATTATTAAAACACAAGTAAACTCATACCCCCCAAAACTTTAGGGAAAATCATATTTTCAAGTAAAACCTTCAGGGCTGCCTGGCAAGCCATTTTGCATGTGCCCAGAGCTCAGGACAAGTGATACTCAGGGATGTTTTCTTTGTCATTGCTGGACAGGAAGGACCTTTCTCAATGATTTTCTGTCACCACTTGAAAGTGATAAGCTCTATGAACAGTTTAACGGCCAAATAAAGGATTTCTTGATACCCCACAGTGGGGATTCTCAATTTTGCTGTGCTCTCAGTATATCTCATAGGTACGCTTTGAGGACACATCGATGTTCAAATTTTCACCAGGGCTCAGCATAGTCTATTTCTCTTAGAACAGCTCACACTGGTGGAGCTCAGATGAGACTAAAGATAAAGCATCTTAGGAAGTGAACAATCAATATAATACGCGTCCTCAGTTTTAAGCTTATGGGGACAGAAAGGTTTTTTTTTGTTTAAGGTCTAAATTTTTAAAGCCTTAATAAATTTGAATAATAAGAACTGTACAGTGGGGAAATAAGCCAGAAAATAAAAATGACGAGTGAGATTCCCTAACAGGAATGGTTTGCTTCGTAGGAAGATATCGTTTCCTGTTTTTCTTTGTTTACAGAATTAAATACTTAAACTATAGCATTCCTGAGACTCTATTACTCTTGAAGGAGGTAAGCCACTCTTGACCAAAAGACTCCATCAATCCAGCCGGAATTGGAACTAAGAAAACCAGCAGCTCTGATTCCCCTCCAAAAATGACAGATTGCCAAAAGCCACAGAAACGGGAACTACCAGAAACACCACCGAATTGTTGTCACCCAATTTTTCTGTAATGTCTGATTTGTAGCCTGTCAATAGACTTCACTGCTTTCTTCCTATGATTCCCATACAATTTTCCATCAGACACTGTGAGGACCATGTAATATGTTCCTACTTCCGGTTTATTGTAAAGCCACTCCAGGAATTAGTCTTCATGTCAACAGATTTTCTATTATGCCTCCAGAAGACCTCAAAGCCACAAGGAGCAGAATGGTTAAAGTTTATCCATGCAACACCAGTGATGTGTCCATTACATGTTCCTTCCCTTTACCCTTTTCCTTACCATTTGCAGATAAAGAAAATGATTTTTACTTTTTGAAGTCAAGTCGTTCAACCATTCAGTTTTGTCAGGGTAAAAAATCTTTGTCCTAGCCCTGCAATTCCTTTCTCAAGGGTCTTCAATTCCTTCTTAGTCTGCCCAGAACTGTGCTTTTATCCAATTCATAGGCAGTCAGTAAGAGTGATTACTTCTCTCCACCCCTTACCCACTGCAGGCGCACTGTAAACATAAACCCTTTCAAGGGCTTGATGTCATTGTAGTTTGAAATGTGTGTGTCTTGGATTTCATCAAGAAAAATGAAGGGAGGTTAGACCCCCCGTCACATGCTCCATAGCACTCTGTGCTTCTCCTTCACCGTCCTCATCACACTTCTAATTACTTGTTCAATGTCACTATCTAATTACTTGTTCCCCACATGTTCTCAATTAAGACTTTTAGAGGCCCTAAGCTCTGACAGGATAATGGTGTCTCTTCCAGCACCATATGGATTTTGAAAATAAGAAGAAAATAAAAACTTTTAAATAAGTTAAAGATGTCCAGCAAGATTTTATTTCCCATGATGACTGCTCTTTCCCATGATGACTGCTCATGACTTCCCATGATACTTTACTCCAAGTATCATATACCAAGCTCAATTTTTAAATAGGAGGGGGAGGGCACGTCTCTGGCGGGTGCCTAAGCAGGTATGTCTTTCTTTGGGGAATCCAGCACCATTTCCACACAAATTGTTCGCTTCATGAGGACCAAAGCTATATGTGTCTTGATCAAAATGTAGTCATACCATGCCTGAGCTAAAATAGGTTCTTAATGCATGTCTCATGAAAGGATAAGAGGAGGACTAAGTTAACAAGTGGGTGAGTGAATGAGTGGATAGAGAGTTAGGAAGAGAATGAGACAGGGGGGAAAAGAGAAAGGGAGAAAAGGAGGGAAGGAAAAGGGGGAGGTTGGGAGGAGGAAGAGAATGAAAGGAGACAGAAGGGCAGGAGGAAGTAAAACCAATTGGTTACTATCTTAATTTTGCAATAATTTAGGAAAAAGATGTACCAGGACTAGATACTGTAGTCCACTGCAAGAGCTCAAAGAATTATCTGTTTTGTTATAGGTTAATACCAGAATAAATGTTGCCTTCATCCTTTTATAGAATTATGAACTGTGTATTTACTTACACAACATAATTTTCAAATATGTGACAGTCTGTTGATCACATTGTCTTTGTCATAGAATTAGAGAAATGTAGCATAAACTTTAAATCTGCAGCTGTCATCCAATCAGTGAGGAGGGCCTGCCATGCAGACAGCCCTGTGATACATGGAGTTAGCTATTCAACTGCTATAGTCCTTTGGACTTTCAATTTCTGTCACCCTGGAAAAGGAACAGCATTTATGCTGACAGCTTTTTCTTTTTCCCAATTCACCCCTTCCTAATGAAGCTATTCCAAACAGAAGTGTGCATTTAAATAAATTTTACAAGCCATATCAAAACAGAAATATTAACAATACTCCTTGCCAAAAAAAAAAATCCTAAATTACAGGGAACTTACAGACACAAAACATTTAGCCAAAATAGGGCTTTTAGATGACATAAATCTTATAAGGTGTCAACACACAGCAATAATATTCAGAGATTTCTGTTCTTCCTTTTTCTTGATAAGAATAAAAGTACGCTTTGGCATAGCATTCAAATTTGTCAAATAAGCACCCAAGAATGGATGTATTGTCCAATCTAAAGTTTAGTAGAGAAGGCCCATATGTTGTTTTAAAAAGCTCCTGTATCTTTAGGTACCCAACTTCAAAAGTGACAAGGATATTATTATCCACTAAAGTTATAAAGCCTTTTATAGAGATATTTCCCCTCCGCCCTTAGCCCAGTTATTTTAATTTGTGCACAGATTTTAGCACAGGCAATTTCCCCCTGCAAGGGCCTTTCACTAATAGAATTATACTATCTTAGCACAAAATGGCCTTTGGTTCTTAGTCCACTGGGCTCAAAAGATTATTTCCTTGTGGTGGAGAGTTTTCCACACCACCCAGGAGCCCACCATTATCGGCACTGAACACCCCAATCCTCTGCATCCTTCAAGAGGCTACACAGCTGGGCCCAGCATGAAAATGACAAGCATTAGGAAACTCCAAGAGTTTATTTTCCTCTAGCTGGGCATCTTGGCTTCTGGACTCCCGTCAATGCCATCACAATGCATGCCTTTCAATAAAAAGTGATCCTAACAGGATTAAATGTAATTTAGAGTCAATAAGGAGAAGTTTGCCATCGGGCGGAATTATAATAGACAGTGTGATCAGAAGGAAGAGAATCTGGAAGGTGTTCAGAGCCCATCTACTGTAAAACGAAACACAGAGAAGAGAAAAAAATTATTCTCAGTCAAACTCTTTCACTAATTCCATCTTGCACACGAATCAATTTGCAGTCTGTTAAAGTGCTAAGAGCCATATATTGTCATTTATGGGGAGGAAAAAGAGAGAGAGTGGAAAACAAGTGTGATTTCTTGTTTCTTTGCATAGCCACCAGTCTTCTCTGTGGCTATGCAAATAAAATGTTTTCGGTTCTACCTGACATGTGAACTGAACCCACAAAAGGGTCATGGAGCCCAACAAAGAATCATATTTGAAGCAGCGAAAGTGTTAATTGCTCAGTTGTGTCTGACTCTTTGTGACCCCATGGACTGTAGCCCACGAGGCTCTTCCATCTATGGAATTCTCCAGGTCAAGCTATTGGAGTGGATAGCGGTTCCCTTCTCCAGGACCCAAGGACCAAACCCAGGTTTCCCATATTGCAGGCGGATTCTTTACCAGCTAAGACACCTGGGAAGCAGTTCAGTTCAGTTCAGTCACTCAGTCGTGTCCGACTTTGTGACCCAATGAACTGCAGCACATCAGGCCTCCCTGTCCATCACCAACTCCCAGATTCCACCCAAACCCATATCCATCGAGTCAGTGATGCCATCCAACCATCTCATTCTCTGTCATCTCCTTCTCCTCCTACCCTCCTACCCTTTCCCAGCATCGAGGTCTTTTCCAATGAGTCAACTCTTAGCATGAGGTGGCCAAACTGTTGGAGTTTCAGCTTCAACATCAGTTCTTCCAATGAACAGCCAGGATGGATCTCCCTTAAGATGGACTGGTTGGATCTCCTTGCAGTCCAAGGGACTCTCAAGAGTCTTCTCCAGCACCACAGTTCAAAAGCATCAATTCTTCGGCACTCAGCTTTCTTTATAGTCCAACTCTCACATCCATACATGACAACTGGAAAAACCATAGCCTTGACTAGATGGACCTTTGTTGGCAAAGTAATGTCTCTGCTTTTTAATATGCTGTCTAGGTTGGTCATTACTTTCCTTCCAAGGAGTAAGTGTCTAAATTAATTTCATTGCTGCAATCACCACCTGCAGTGATTCTGGGAAGCAAGATGGTTCCCAAATCTTCACTCAGCAGGCAGCAGCTTTAGAAAAGCAAGTCACTCTCTGGAAGGCAGCCCTCCATCCCCGGGGCAGGGTGGATGTGGAAAAGTAATGGAGGAATGGAACACTGGATTGGAACTCTAGTCCAGAAAAGAATAACCCTCCATGGCCAAAAGGACGAGCTCCTGCCTTCTTAGATCTGCCAATGGATGCCCTTCACCAAATCACTGCTTTAGTACCAATGAAAGGGATAAGGAAGCAAAGTGAGCATGTAGCAAGAGGTGACTACCTGAAATTATTTCCCTAATTTCAGAGTCTTTGCACTAATATTAATAGAAAAAACAGTAATAGCTACCCTTTAAAGGACACTGTAATTATCACTAAGTGGAGAGTGTTCTAAGTTATGTTAACTGTACCATCTCATCTAAATTTTCACTATGAGGATTTCCCTGGCAGCCCAGCAGTTAATACTGAGCACTTGCAATACAAGGGATACAAGCTCAATCCCTGGTCAGGGAATTAAAATCCCACATACCATGCAGGGTGGCAAAATAAATAAATAAATTCTCACTATAGTCCTATAAAGTAGGACTTTTTTGTGTTAGTTTTATGGTGGTTTTTTTGTGCTTGGGATCTTGGTTCCTCTATCAGAGATAGAAACAGTGCCCCCTGCAGCAGACTCTTGGAATCCTAACCACTGGACTGCCAGGGAATTCCCAATAGGTAGTTTCATTTTAATTCTTAAATACAGATGAGGGAAAGAAAAATCAGAAGTCAAATATTTAATACACAGTTATAAGTTGCTTAGTTATGCCAGATATCACAACTACGAACTAAAAATATTAAGGCCTCAAAGTTGATTGCCATCAAGAAGGGCAAACAAAAAACATTATCGTGATAGAGATAATATATCAGTCCCCATCTGTCCATCTTCTGTCCTAAGGAGAACTGGCCTAGACCCTGCCTCCCACCCCCAGCAAAACTTATACTTTCCACTTTCATATTTTTAATATATTATTTTTATATTACATTATTTTCCCTTGCCTATGGAGTCATATCTGACCACCCTACCTAGCAGAGAACTCTCTCCCTTCTTTGGTAGTGGTGGTGTCCAGTCACTCAGTCATGTCCAACTCTTTGTGACCCCATGGATTGCAGCATGCCAGGCTTCCCTGCCCTTCACTATCTCCCAGAGTTTGTTCAAACTCTTGTCCATTGAGTTGATGATGTCATCCAATCATCTCATCCTCTGTCACCTGCTTCTCCTCCTGCCTTCAATCATGCCTAGCATCAGGGTCTTTTCAAATGAGTCAGCTCTTTGCATCAGGTGGCTAAAGTATTGGAGCTTCAGCTTAAGCATCAGCCCTTCCAAGAATACTCAGGGTTGATTTCCTCCTCCTCTTAGCATCTGGAAAATTCACCCAGCATCATTTGTCATCATTTCATGTCTCTCTTCTAGTTCCCAAACCAGACCATGAGATGCCTGAGTCTTGCATCTCTACAATGCACTGCACAGTTTAGTTTGATAAATATGTACTGATTAGACTGCTGGAAACCACTTCTAATTACTATAAAAGTAATGGCAACTTTCAGTTGCCAGTCCAATGTGTAAGGAGCTTGTAAGTCATCACTCCAGTCCTAAGGACAAGAAGAAAGCCAAACAAACTGAAAATGAACAGTTCTTCATAGATCTGTCAGAGCATTGAGGTCACAGGAGAAAAATGCTGTCACAAAAATTGGAGAGACAGTGAATCACAAGTTTCCAGAGCAAAAACCTTTGCAGGCACCAGAGGAAGTAAAAATAATGGCTCACACTCGTCATGTCCAACATCTCTGAACATGTGACATCTATCAGTTTGTTTAACCTCCACAACAGCCTTAGGAGGAGCCCATTTTACAGATAGGGAAACTGAGGCTCAGGGACACTCGGTAAGGTACTTCATGTCACATATCAGATAGTGAAAGTGCTAGTCATTCAGTCGTGTCTGACTCTTTGCAACAATACGGACTATAGCCCACCAGGCTCCTTCATCTGTAGAATTTTTCAGACAGGAATACTAGAGTGGGTTGTCATCCCCTTCATTAGGGGATCTTCCCTATGTAGAGATCAAATCCAGGTCTCCCATGTCAGAGATAGGATTTAAATGCAGGTGAATTGGTTCCTAAAAATTCTTAATGATTACACTCTATTGACCTGGTGTTTCTGTGTGTGCTCAATCTCTAAGTCATGTTTGACTTTTTGTGACCCCATGGACAGTAGCCCACCAGGCTCCTCTGTCCATGGAACTTTCTAGGCAAGAATACTGGAGCAGGTTGCGATTTTCTACTCTAGGGTATCTTCCCAATCTAGGGATCAAATTCACATCTCTTGCATTGGCAGGTGAGTTCTTTACCACTGAGCCACCCGAAAAGCCTATACTGGCTTGGTATCAGGGACCAACACCACCACTCAGGCAAGGCCACATAAACCAATTATGGGTCAGGTGTTACACAGAGACCTTGGGAAATCCTGGAAAACTGGGCTTCATTTACTCTCCACAAGAGACCTTAACTCTCACAATCGGGAATCTAACCCAGAGCTTCTGCCATCTCCCCATCTCACCTACTCAGTTCAGTTCAGTTCAGTTCAATTGCTCAGTCATGTCCTACTCTTTGTGATCCCATGAACTGCAGCACGCCACGCCTCCCTGTCTATCACCAACTACCGGAGCCTACACAAACTCTTGTCCATTGTGTCAATGATGCCATCCAACTATCTCATCCTCTATCATCCCCCTCTCCTGCTGCCTTCAATCTTTCCCAGCATCAGTTTCTTTTCCAATGAATTGGTTCTTCATATCAGGTGGCCAAAGTATTGGAGTTTCAGCTTCAGCATCAGTCCTTCCAATGAATATTCAGGACTAATTTCCTTTCGGACTGACTGGTTGGATTTCCTTGCAGTCCTTCTCCAACACCACAGTTCAAANATATATTATTTTTATATTACATTATTTTCCCTTGCCTATGGAGTCATATCTGACCACCCTACCTAGCAGAGAACTCTCTCCCTTCTTTGGTAGTGGTGGTGTCCAGTCACTCAGTCATGTCCAACTCTTTGTGACCCCATGGATTGCAGCATGCCAGGCTTCCCTGCCCTTCACTATCTCCCAGAGTTTGTTCAAACTCTTGTCCATTGAGTTGATGATGTCATCCAATCATCTCATCCTCTGTCACCCGCTTCTCCTCCTGCCTTCAATCATGCCTAGCATCAGGGTCTTTTCAAATGAGTCAGCTCTTTGCATCAGGTGGCTAAAGTATTGGAGCTTCAGCTTAAGCATCAGCCCTTCCAAGAATACTCAGGGTTGATTTCCTCCTCCTCTTAGCATCTGGAAAATTCACCCAGCATCATTTGTCATCATTTCATGTCTCTCTTCTAGTTCGCAAACCAGACCATGAGATGCCTGAGTCTTGCATCTCTACAATGCACTGCACAGTTTAGTTTGATAAATATGTACTGATTAGACTGCTGGAAACCACTTCTAATTACTATAAAAGTAATGGCAACTTTCAGTTGCCAGTCCAATGTGTAAGGAGCTTGTAAGTCATCACTCCAGTCCTAAGGACAAGAAGAAAGCCAAACAAACTGAAAATGAACAGTTCTTCATAGATCTGTCAGAGCATTGAGGTCACAGGAGAAAAATGCTGTCACAAAAATTGGAGAGACAGTGAATCACAAGTTTCCAGAGCAAAAACCTTTGCAGGCACCAGAGGAAGTAAAAATAATGGCTCACACTCGTCATGTCCAACATCTCTGAACATGTGACATCTATCAGTTTGTTTAACCTCCACAACAGCCTTAGGAGGAGCCCATTTTACAGATAGGGAAACTGAGGCTCAGGGACACTCGGTAAGGTACTTCATGTCACATATCAGATAGTGAAAGTGCTAGTCATTCAGTCATGTCTGACTCTTTGCAACAATACGGACTATAGCCCACCAGGCTCCTTCATCTGTAGAATTTTTCAGACAGGAATACTAGAGTGGGTTGTCATCCCCTTCATTAGGGGATCTTCCCTATGTAGAGATCAAATCCAGGTCTCCCATGTCAGAGATAGGATTTAAATGCAGGTGAATTGGTTCCTAAAAATTCTTAATGATTACACTCTATTGACCTGGTGTTTCTGTGTGTGCTCAATCTCTAAGTCATGTTTGACTTTTTGTGACCCCATGGACAGTAGCCCACCAGGCTCCTCTGTCCATGGAACTTTCTAGGCAAGAATACTGGAGCAGGTTGCGATTTTCTACTCTAGGGTATCTTCCCAATCTAGGGATCAAATTCACATCTCTTGCATTGGCAGGTGAGTTCTTTACCACTGAGCCACCCGAAAAGCCTATACTGGCTTGGTATCAGGGACCAACACCACCACTCAGGCAAGGCCACATAAACCAATTATGGGTCAGGTGTTACACAGAGACCTTGGGAAATCCTGGAAAACTGGGCTTCATTTACTCTCCACAAGAGACCTTAACTCTCACAATCGGGAATCTAACCCAGAGCTTCTGCCATCTCCCCATCTCACCTACTCAGTTCAGTTCAGTTCAGTTCAATTGCTCAGTCATGTCCTACTCTTTGTGATCCCATGAACTGCAGCACGCCACGCCTCCCTGTCTATCACCAACTACTGGAGCCTACACAAACTCTTGTCCATTGTGTCAATGATGCCATCCAACTATCTCATCCTCTATCATCCCCCTCTCCTGCTGCCTTCAATCTTTCCCAGCATCAGTTTCTTTTCCAATGAATTGGTTCTTCATATCAGGTGGCCAAAGTATTGGAGTTTCAGCTTCAGCATCAGTCCTTCCAATGAATATTCAGGACTAATTTCCTTTCGGACTGACTGGTTGGATTTCCTTGCAGTCCTTCTCCAACACCACAGTTCAAA
>SJYW01016824.1:571004-587736 GCA_006410735.1 Raphicerus campestris | reverse complement strand
TTCAGCTTCAGCATCAGTCCTTCCAATGAATATTCAGGACTAATTTCCTTTCGGACTGACTGGTTGGATTTCCTTGCAGTCCTTCTCCAACACCACAGTTCAAAGCATCAATTCTTCAGCTCTCAGCTTTCTTTATAGTTCCAACTCTCGCATCCATACATGACTACTGGAAAAACCATAGCTTTGACTAGATGGACCTTTTTTGGTAATGTCTCTGTTTTTTAATATGCTGTCTAGGTTGGTCATAGTTTTCTTCCAAGAAGCAAGTGTCTTTTAATTTCATGGCTGCAGTCACCATCTGCAGTGATTTTGAAGCCCCCCAAAATAAAGTCTGTCACTGTTTCCACTGTTTTCCCATCTATTTGCCATGAAATGATGGGACCGGATGCTATGATCTTAGTTTTTTGAATGTTGAGCTTTAAGCCAACTTTTTCACTCTCCTTTCACTTTTATCAAGAGGCTCTTTAGTTCCTCTTAGCTTTCTGCCATAAGGGTGGTGTCATCTGCATATCTGAGGTTATTGATATTTCTCCCAGCAATCTTGATTCCAGCTTGTGCTTCCTCCAGCCCGGCATTTTGCATGATTTATGCTGCATGTAAGTTAAATAAGCAGGGTGACAATAAACAGCCTTGACATACTCCTTTCCCTATTTGGAACCAGTCTGTTGTTCCACGTCCAGTTTTAACTGTTGCTTCTTGACCTGCATACAGATTTCTCAGGAGGCAGGTCAGGTGGTCTGGTATTCTCATCTCTTTCAGAATTTTCCACAGTTTGTAGTATTCCACAGTCAAAGGCTTTGGCATAGTCAATAAAACAAAAGTAGATGTTTTTCTAGAACTCTCTTGCTTTTTCAATGAGCCAGTGGACGTTGGCAATTTGATCTCTGGATTCTCTGCCTTAAATCCAGCTTGAACATCTGGAAATTCACGGTTCACATATTATTAAAGCCTGGCTTGGAAAACTTTGCACATTACCTTGCTAGCGTGTGAGATGAGTGCAATTATGCAGTAGTTTGTGACAAAGAATGTTCAAACTACTGCACAATTGCACTCATCTCACACGCTAGCAAAGCAATGCTGTCAACTACTGCCACCATCTATAAGGTTTCTTCTCCCTTCCTGGTGCCACAACCCATAACTATAAGGCCGCCATGAGTGCCTCTACATCAAAATGTCTTCTAATTTCATTCTTTGCAGCTCATCATGCTTTGTGCTCTGCACTATATCCCTCCCAGGACAACTAGAGCCTAAAATATCATGATCAGTGATGAGTATGTGTTCTCCAGGTAGGGAACACTGCTAGTAATTAAACAGTATTAATTCCATCAGCTTTGATTTATTCTGCTCTCTCAATAATGAAGCTCAATCTTCTGTTTTCTTTCTGCCTAGCACTGAGAAATAGAGTTGGTGTTTAAGGATTACCATATAAATCTACTTTTTGGTCAGCCAGTGCTAGGGAATTTTTTCAATATATTACAAATGTATTCATTATTCTCTCATTCACAAAAATAATTAAAACCAACAGGCCGAACACAAATTCCCAGACCACAAAAGCCTGACTGGCACTCCGCTGCCAAATACCAAGGTTGCAACTGTCTTAGTTTATGGGTTTCTTAATGGGAACTTGTACTGCTCATTCAATAAAGGACTTAAGTGGACATTTCCTGGTGTTCACAGGAATTTTAAAACAAGCCCCATATAACAAAATGAAAAGGGAATACTATTACTTTCTGCATGTTTTTAGGAACTCAGAGATGAATTACCTTAAAACTATCCCAAAAAACTCTAAAAGTGATCCCCAGGATGCTGATAACATGTTCACAATCTCTTAAAAAAAAAAAAAATCAAAGGAGGGTAAAGAAAAATACAAGTGAATCCAATCCATCATTGTGATATTCAAGTTTCTCCTTAGATAAAACAGACATAAAACATGTGCTTTACAAGCCTCAGATGACCTTCAAGACATCTGAAGTCCAGTATCTATGGATTTGTAAGTATAATTAACAACTCCTGTTTTTCCATCTAAAGAATCCAAGTTCTGTTTCTCTGACAGGCAAAGCCAATCAGCTGTTCCCAAATGCTAATACAAGCAATTTAAAAAATAACATTAATTAAAATACTACCAAGGCTATTAGGGTTTGTGCTGGGGGATTTTTTTCCCCTCTCTTTAACCTATTGTAATTTTTACTTACCAGGCTAATGAGGGAAACACTTTGGCTGATCCATCTCTGGGACAAAGAGCTGGCCTTTCAAATATAGCAGAAATCTGTGGAGGCCACCGCACGGCCAGGCTACATGGCTACTGCAGCTAGATTGTTTGTTTCACCTGGCAGACCAAAAGTGACAGATCATTTCATCACAGTGCAAGTAACAATTTTCTGGTTTTGGTAACGAAAATACAATGCTCATCTGTATTGTTGTAAAATTTATAAATATGTCCTATAGGATAAGTAATATTCAAAGCAATGTCCTAATTAAAAGGAAAGCTCAGATATCTTGCAAGATAACATAAGGAAGGCACATAAATTGTAAATAAGATACATGGTAAAAATGAAAAAGACAGGCTGGATAGGAAAGGAGTAAAATAAGATTTGGAAACCTGCTGTCTAAATGAACACAAATTGTGAGATTATGTCTCATTGAACAATAAAAATAACAAACCACTGGCAAAGATGCAATAGAATTTCCTATGTACACCATTTTAATCTTAATATAATTTTCCCTAGTGCATCCACATTTATTGAACTACTACGACCATTTCTTTCTCACTCTGACCAAAGTCACTGAGAGAATGTACTTTGATATAAATAATTTCCTGATTATGAACATGAAAACAGTCCAGAAATTGACCACAGTGTTTTGTTGTTATTAACTTTTCATTTTGTATTGGAGTATAGCCACCTTACAATGCTGTGGTAGTTTCAGACGAACAGCAAAGGGACTCAGCCATACATATATATGTATCCATTCTCCCTCACACCCCGCCTTGCATCCAGGCTACCACATAACGTAGAGCAGAGTTCCATGTGGTATACAGTAGTAGGTCCTTGTTGGTTATACATTTTAAATATAGCAGTGACCATAGTTTTTTAAGAATGACAGGATGTCTGCTCAGGCCTCAAGCCTTAGGAGAATCACAAAATATCTGCCATTTCCTCAAGGAAGCAGAAGCAGAGTACAGAAAACCAACTTTCCCATTTCCTGCTGCATAAAGTAACTCCACACATTTGTTTCTTTTTCACTTTTAAAAAAAATGCAGAGACAACTTTATGACACCTCTATCTAGACTGATGGCCACCTGATGCAAAGAACTGACTCGTTTGAAAAGACCCTGATGCTGGGAAAGATTGAAGGCGGGAGGAGAAGGGGACGACAGAGGATGAGATGATTGGATGGCATTACCGTCTCAATGGACATGAGTATGAGTAAACTCCGGGAATTGGCGATAGACAGGGAGGCCCGACACGCTGCAGTTTGGGGTCACAAAGAGTTGGACACAACTGAGTGACTAAACTGAACTGATCCAGACTGTGCTGGACAGAAACAGAGCTGATGCCAGGGAAGAGCCAGGGCCAGTAAACATTGATGTGGCTTAAGGAAGATGANGCCTCAATGGACATGAGTATGAGTAAACTTCGGGAATTGGCGATAGACAGGGAGGCCTGACATGCTGCAGTTTGGGGTCACAAAGAGTTGGACACAACTGAGTGACTGAACTGAACTGATCTAGACTGTGCTGGACAGAAACAGAGCTGATGCCAGGGAAGAGCCAGGGCCAGTAAACATTGATGTGGCTTAAGGAAGATGACTGCTGGTGTGGCCTCAGTTTCTCGGTCTGCAAAATGGAATGATAATACTTATCTCACCACTTCAGGCCTGATACATGAATGTTCAGTAAGTATTATTTGAACATGGATGTGAAGGCACAAACTGTACATATGTAAAAGATTCACGGGAGTGAAGTCATGAAGTCCAGAGGGGGCCCTACATCTCCTCAGGCTTTACTGAGGAAGCTCAGTAAAATATCCAAGTTCGATCAACCTCACATACATCTTAGACAATTCAAACACCAAGGTAACAAACTATACCCTCCTTCACTTATGCTCATGTTAGTCAGTTAACTCATGCTTATTTCCTGGTTGTCATCAGTGTTCTAATGGATCCTCAATTTTTGAAAATACCCCAAAGTAGAGACTATACCCTGTTCATTCTTTTGTTTTTATTTTTTTAATAAATTTATTTATTTTAGTTGGAGGTTAATGACTTTACAATATTGTGTTGGTTTTGCCACACATCAACATGAATCCACCACGGGTACACATGTGCCATTCCTTTGTTTTTAATGTGGTGTCACTATTATGCCAAAGCCTTTGACAGTGTGGATCACAACAAACTGGAAAAATCTTCAAGAGGCAGCAATACCAGACCACCTTACCTACCTCTTGAGAAATCTGTATGCAGGTCAAGAAGCAACAGTTAGAACTGGACATGGAACAACAAACTGGTTCCAAACTGGGAAAAGAGTACTTCAAGGCTGTCTATTGTCACCATGCTTATTTAACTTATATTCAGAGTACCTCATGCAAAATACCAGGCTGGATGAAGCACAAGTTGGAATCAAGATTTCTGGGAGAAATATCAATAACCTCATATGCAGATGACACTACCCTTATGGCAGAAAGCTAAGAGGAACTAAAGAGCCTCTTGATGAAAGTGAAAGAAGAGAGTGAAAAAGCTGGCTTAAAATTCAGCATTCAAAAAACTAAGATCATGGCATCCAGTCCTATCACGGCAATGGCAACCCACTCCAGTACTCTTGCTTGGAAAATCCCATGGATGGAGGAGACTGGTAGGCTGCAGTCCATGGGGTCGCTAGGAGTCGGACATGACTGAGCGACTTCACTTTCACTTTTCACTTTTATGCACTGGAGAAGGAAATGGCAACCCACTCCAGTGTTCTTGCCTGGAGAATCCCAGGGACGGGGGAGCCTGGTGGGCTGCCGTCTTTGGGGTCGCACAGAGTCGGACATGACTGAAGCAACTTAGCAGCAGCAGTCCCATCACTTCATGGCAAACATATGGGGAACTATGGAAACAGTGAGAGACTTTATTTTGGGGGGCTCCAAAATCACTGCAGATGGTGACTACAGTCATGAAATTAAAAGACGCTTGCTCCTTGGAATAAAAGCTATGACCAACCTAGACAGCATATTAAAAAGCAGAGACATTACCAGAAAAGGTCCATCTATTTAGGTGGCTCAGAGGTTAAAGTGTCTGCCTCCAATGTGGGAGACCCAGGTTTGATCCCTAGGTCGGGAAGATCCCCTGGAGAAGGAAATGGCAATCCACTCCAGTATTCTTGCCTAGAGAACCCCATGGACAGAGAAGCCTAGTAGGTTACAGTCCACAGGGTCACAAAGAGTCGGACATGACTGAGTGACTTCACCTCACCTCACCTCATTTAAAGCCATGGTTTTACCAATAGTCATGCATGGATGTGAGAGTCAGACTATAAAGAAAGCTGAGCACCAAAGAATTGATGCTTTTTAACTGTAGTGATGGAGAAGACTCTTGAGAGTACTTTGGACTGAAAAGAGATACAACCAGTCAATCCTAAAGGAAATTAGTCCTGAATATCCATGGGAAGGACTGATGCTGAAGCTAAAACTCCAATACTTTGGCCACTTGATGTGAAGAACTGACTTATTGGGAAAGACCCTGATGCTGGAAAGATTGAAGGCAGTAGGAAAAGCGGACAACAGAGGATGAGATGGTTGGATGGCATCACTGACTTGATGGACATGAGTTTGACCAAGCTCTAAGAGTTGGTGATGGACAGGGAAGCCTAGCACACTGCAGTGCATGGCATCGCAGAGTCAGACATGACTGAGCCACTGAACTAAGTAATAGTGTAGGAATCCAACTGCTATTAAATGACAATGTTCAAACACTTCTTTTGCTATTCACATTCTAATTTGTGTTATTCATTTATTATTTTCCAAAAGTTTATCAAGCAAGAGAGACACGTACTTGCTCATGCTTAGCTATGTGCCAAACACATGAACCAATCAACTTTATTAAGTAGGTTATTAATTAATTCCTTTGGTGAACAGAATGTATAAAGATATAATGTGACTTTAAATGTGCCCTTTATTAATTTTTTTAAATGCTTCATCAGCTCTATCAAGTCTATTCATAAGTTTTCCAAATGTTCAAATACAATTTCAAATACTCTGCCAATTCTTTGTCTTTTCAGCTCTGCAGAACTCTCTCCTGAAGTTCTCTGATAATGTGACTAACTTTTAATTTTTATATCTATACTAGATTAAATAGCAGAAAGTTATGGACAGTGGGCCTGCTAAGGCAAATAACAATTTATGTAAACAAAAAAAATAGATTCATAATCAAGCCTTCTTAAATTAAGTGATCTGTTCTTAAAGGGTTGCAAATCATGAGCACACTCTGTTTATAAATTTTGTATTACTTTTTCTAGAAAAAAAATCTAAGGATTTAAATTGAAGTTACCAAGTCCATCTGATTTCTTAATACAAAAATCAATTGCAGTGGTTTTCTACTTTTTCAAAAGCCTCATTGATCAAATACAAATAGAGTAAAAGCCATCATTAAATAACTTCCAGGCACTACATATTCAGACTTCACGATCACAGATCAGCTGGTAGGACATACTGATTACCAAGGCAACTTGAGGATGTCTGCAGGATCACCAAAGCAGAATCCATTTCTGAGGGCAGAGTCCTTCTCCAGGCAAAGTAATTTCTATGGAGGCCCCTCCAGGCCATTGTTTCGGATGATCTTAGCATACTCCTTGGCTGATGTGTAAGGGACTCGGGGTCTTGCTGGATCTTCAAAATCAACGTGGAAGAGACCAAACCAGCTGTTGTATCCCTGGTTCCACTCAAAGTTATCCAGGAGAGACCAGGCACAGTATACTTGAAGATTGACTTTGTCAAGTTGGATAGCTAAAATTACAAAAACAAAAACTTACCATTTACTCAAAGATTTTATGGAAACATAGACAAAATCATTGATGATCAGTATGGGTGGGTAGGCTTCTCCTGCTGAAGCTCATAGTGGAAACAGAAGAAGCCTTGTTTCAATCCTCTTTACCAATTTCCTGTTTTAAACAAGCATGGGCTTCATTTAGGAAGTTAGATTACACACCTTGTTATTTGTCATCCCCCCTACATCATATTGGGGAGCTCTTTAATCTCTGAATTTCAGCCAAGTCCAAGTATATAAAAGACCCAATTTTTATTAAAAGTGTAAATAAATGACTAAAGAAATTATGACACTAAAAACAGTTAAATTACATAATTCTAAACACCTGGGGACTTCCCTGGTAGCATAGTGGATAGGAGACCACCTGCAGCGTGGTGCAATGCAGGAGGTGCAGGTTCCATCCCTGGCCCAGGAGGATTCCGCATGCTGGAAAGCAACGATTAATAAGCCCATGTGCCACAACTACTGAGCCTGCACTCTTGAGCCTGCTTGCTGCAGCTGGAGACGGCCTGGGTAAAGCAACAAAGACCCAGGGCAGCCAAAAATAAATAAATAAAATTAAATATTTTTTTTAATATAGTAACTTTAAAAAATTAAAAATTAAAATAAATATTTGGTTATTCATTCATTTTGAAATGCATTTTATTCATTCATCCATTTACTCAGTGCATGTCTTTTCAATACCTACTATTTTTCAGATATGAAACACACATATACAGAGTCTCTCCTCAGTACCCTAGAACTGCACTCAGTAAAAATACTACTAGCTTCTAAATTCAACTCCAAGATAATCTAGAAAGCTCAATGATAAACTGGAAAAAAGTGATAACATATCTGAGGAGGCCCCAGGTCTTACTTTGTGTCCTTATGACCAAATTAATATATATTTTATAATTCTGGAAGTAGAACCTCCAGGATGAAAAGGACTAGCACATGGTTTTGGCTGTGCTTTTACCCCAGGTTAAGAAGGTACAGAAATGTTACGGTATTCTCTCTGCCCCATGGCTAAACTCAGAGTGGTGCCAAAGACCTACACCACTTCTGCTCCAAATGCACATATGTATAAGAAAATATCCTATATAATTTCATCTGCGGATGCTCCAGAGCCCATCTATGGACTCCATGGTAAGATATCAAAGGGTGGAGAATTCTCTAAGTACATGAATTTCTATCTTTTACTCAAGGAATTAGGTTCATTTTTAATTTGAATCTTAAGTTTGGAAAACAGTTCAGTTCAGTTCAGTCACTTAGTCGTGTCCGACTCTTTGCGACCCGATGAATTGCAGCACACCAGGCCTCTCTGTCCATCACCATCTCCCGGAGTTCTCTCAGACTCACGTTCATTGAGTCAGTGATGCCATCCAGCCATCTCATCCTCTGTCGTCCCCTTCTCCTCCTGCCCCAATCCCTCCCAGCGTCAGAGTCTTTTCCAGTGAGTCAACTCTTCACATGAGGTGGCCAAAGTACTGGAGTTTCAGCTTTAGAATCATTCCTTCCAAAGAAATCCCAGGGCTGACCTCCTTCAGAATGGACTGTTTGGGTCTCCTTGCAGTCCAAGGGACTCTCAAGAGTCTTCTCCAACACCACAGTTCAAAAGCATCAATTCTTCGGGGCTCAGCCTTCTTCACAGTCCAACTCTCACATCCATACATGACCCAGGAAAAATCATATCCTTGACTAGACAGACCTTTGTTGGCAAAGTATTGTCTCTGCTTTTGAATATGCTATCTAGGTTGGTCATAACTTTTCTTCTAAGGAGTAAGCGTCTTTTAATTTCATGGCTGCAGTCACAATCTGCAGTGATTTTGGAGCCCCAGAAAATAAAGTTTGATACTGTTTCCACTGTTTCCTCATCTATTTCCCATGAAGTGATGGGACCAGATGCCATGATCTTCGTTTTCTGAATGTTGAGCTTTAAGCCAACTTTTTAGGTTATATGAAAATTTTTTGTTGTTATATGAATCTTTGCATTGAGCATTTATTTCCTAAAAACAATAACAGTTCAGTTCAGTCGCTCAGTCATGTCCGACTCTTTGTGACCCCATGAATCGCAGTACGCCAGGCCTCCCTGTCCATCACCATCTCCCGGAGTTCACTCAGACTCACGTCCATCGAGTCAGTAATGCCATCCAGCCATCTCATCCTCAGTTGTCCCCTTCTCCTCCTGCCCCAATCCCTCCCAGCATCAGAGTCTTTTCCAATGAGTCAACTCTTCACATGAGGTGGCCAAAGTACTGGAGTTTCAGCTTTAGCATCATTCCTTCCAAAGAAATCCCAGGGCTGATCTCCTTCAGAATGGACTGGTTGGATCTCCTTGCAGTCCAAGGGACTCTCAAGAGTCATGAGAAAAAAATAACAAACTTTATTTGTGGGATTCACTAATATTTGTTTTATGGTGCAGAAATTAAAGGGCAGGTTTCTTTATAAGATAGGCATATTCTTAAATAAGTTTTGAGAAGGAAAGGGCAACCCACTCCAGTATTCTTGCCTGGAGAATCCTACAGACAGAGGAGCCTGGCAGGCTATAGTCCATTGGGTTGCAACAGGTTGGACACAATTGAGCTACTAACACAATTTCTTCCTAAATAAGTTAGATGAAAATGAGCTTATATAATAAATCAAATTTTAATTTTACCAGGGATTGCTTTCTTTTTTTTTTTTTTCAGTTAAGAACTAAGTAATTGTTCAAATTTTTATTTTGATGCACCAAGCATTGCTTTCAACCCAAATGACTCTTCTAACTTCAGCAAAATAAGATCTACCTTTAATTTTTCCTGTTATATTTCTGTATTTTTCTGGTCTCTCAAAAGTACTATACCCATGTACATGTGCTGATCTCCAAATCTTGGAATTTTTTTTCACTGTGGATATTCCATAGACAAATGGAATTGTTTTTACTATAGATATTCCTCTGACAAAAATTTTCCGACAGGTTAACTGATGCATAACCCCTTGACCTTTATGCATGGAGGAATGCAAGGGGCTTTACCTAGAAAGTGCCCTGTGAATGGCCTCAAGGCAGGAATTAAACCAAACTGGACAGATTCCTTTGCAATGAAGTATTGTCGGAAAATGAAATATATACCATTCAAGCACTGCAAGCTTTACAGGAATTAAAACATTTACTAGGTATTCCTTTTTCTTCTACCTGTCCATCTTGCCACATGTGTCTCCTCCCCTATCAACCACAATCTGCAAATACCAATTTTTAAATAATCTTTTTATATTTAATTTCTGGATGGAATATATCTAAGAATGAAAATGACCAAAACCAAACACCAGGCAAGAATATAGCGATCTTTTTTGACGACTTTATAATTCAACGTGGGGACATGTGAAAATCAGCACTATTTCTTTGTCATTTGCAGATCTACTGCTCAACAAGCCAGTCTGCCAGGTATGAAGCCAGACAGTTTCTGAAAGCATGCACAGTCCTACTCATCACGTACAAAAGGATTGATTCATGAACTAAACTAGAGGATAAAAATGATGCCCTGACTGCTTGGAAGGGAACAAAAAGGAAATCTTGACAATTTCATCATTATCTGCCAGGAGTTCCGCAGCAGGCACTAAATGGCCCAGGTGACGCTGGTGGATATCTCTGCGTTTTCATTGCAGGAACGCTCAAGTAGAGAATTACCTAGTTAGGGCTGAGGAGCCACCCTGCTGGAGTCCTTCTCATGGTGCTACCACTGAGAAAAATTACAAAACCGTCCTAGAACCTGCATGCTTCTCCTGTTCCAATCTCCTCAAGAACAGAAAGAAACCATCACATTGTCATTGTGATTTATGAAGTCCCAAACCTATGCAAGAAAAAAACACTCCTGTAAATCCAATCTCTTTCTTTAAGCAGAGTTTCAGGCCAAGTAAACACAGACTGACAAGAACTGCAGATGTGCACTGAGTACATGGGGATGTGAACAAGACACCAATCCCGGAATAACCAGAGTTTGGTTTTGAACTAATAGACCAGTAGGAAAGGTGTCACAGTCAGCAGGTTGAATATAAAGATGAAAGGATTTCTTATCTCATAGCACTGGAATGATGTTGAGTCATTTACAGAGATGGAGATGAACTGAGAGTGTGTCATACAGAGTGAAGGAAGTCAGGAAAAAAAAAACAAATACTGTATACTAACACACTTGTATATAGAGAAGCTAAAAAATGGTATAGGAGAACGTATTTGCAGGGCAGGAATAGAGACACAGATGTAGAGAATGATGGGTGGATACTGGTGGTGGGGGGATGAGTTGCAAGATTGGGACTGACGTATATGCACTGCCGTGTATAAAACAGATAGCTAATGGGAACCTGCTGCATAGTGCGGGGAGCTCAGCTTGATGCTCTGTGATGACCTAGATGGGTGGGATGTGGGGGAGGCTCAAGAGGGAAGGGATATATGTATACATGTAGCTGATTGACTTCATTGTACAGCAGAAACGAACACAATATTGTAAAATATACCCCAATTTAAAAAAGAGGCAAGGAGAAAAATATCTAAGGTTTATTAATGTGTTATATCTTCCAGCTATTCTCATTATAACTCCCGTGTTATAATATGCACACACACATGCACACACACACTCACTGCCCAGTGTTGACCAAAATGAAAAGGTTGAGGAGGCGGTCCTTTGCCAGACTGCTTTCTCTACACAACTTCAAGTTCAAAGTGTTCCCAAAACCATGCTCAGGTTCAGTAAGTTGCTACAAGAACTCTCCAGAACTCAGAGAAACCTCTGATAGTCAAGGTTATTCGGCAAAGGATACATATTAATATAAACCAAACGAAGAGGCACACAGATCAGAAACTGGTGGGCTTCAAACAGCAATTTTCATTGTCTTTTTCCCTAGGAGTCAGGACAACATGTCCTCTTGGTGCTGACATGTGACAACACACACAGAGGACTGCCAGCCAGAGAGACTCACCTGAGCGTCAGCGTCCAGAGTTTTCACTGTAACTGTGTTATTAACATATTGGCATGATCGGCTGATTGTTCATGTGAATGAACTCAGTCCCCAGGTCAAGTGACACTGTGTGACCCAAAGCCCCCCACTCAAGCACACANAGCGTCAGCGTCCAGAGTTTTCACTGTAACTGTGTTATTAACATATTGGCATGATCGGCTGATTGTTCATGTGAATGAACTCAGTCCCCAGGTCAAGTGACACTGTGTGACCCAAAGCCCCCCACTCAAGCACACAGTTGGTCTTCTAGTGAGACTATCCTTCGCCCTAAACAAAGACATTCTGTCATATAGCAATAGATTTTTCACCCAGAAGCTGAGGACAAAGGGCAATCTACTCTTTGGGCAATATCAAATTCTTTACGACATACACACACCTATTTTAGAAGCTGACCATTTCATGGTATTGTGCAGATTCTCCTCAATTTACTGACCTAAGCGGTGCCATGATTATGCCTGTGTACTGCTGCTGTTCACAGCAGAGAGAATAGAAAGGAGACATAAGAAATTCTTCCTCAGTGATCAATACAAAAAATAGGATGGGAAACTCCAGAGATCTCTTCAAGGAAATTAGAGATACCGAGGGAATATTTCAGGCAAAGATGGGCACAATAAAGGACAGAAATGGCAGAGACCTAACAGAAGCAGAAAATATTAAGAAGAAGTGGCAAGAATACACAAAACAGCTATACAAAAAAGATCTTTATAACCCAGATAATCATGACAGTGTGGTCACCAACCTAGAGCCAGACATTCTGGAATGTGAAGTCAAGTGGGCCTTAGGAAGCATCCTACCAATAAAGCTAGTGGAGGTGATGGAATTCCAATTGAGCTATTTCAAATCCTAAATGATGATGCTGGTAAAGTGCTGTACTCAATATGCCAGCAAATTTGGAAAACACAGCAGTGGCCACAGGACTGGAAAAGGTCAGTTTTCTTTCCAATCCCAAAGAAAGGCAATGNACATGACTGAGTGACTGAACTGAACTGAACTGAACACGACAGCACACACTTGACGGGGAGTAACGCCGTGCCAGCGTCATGGGTGTTAGTGTGCCCCTTCCTCTTCAGTGTTGGCTCCAAACCTGCCTTGCTTTTTAAGTTTGGGGGGCAGAGGTCATCCCATCAGTAGCAATCATCAATCCACCAATGGGATGTGTGTGTGTGTTAGTTGCTCAGTCATGTCCAACTCTTTGTGACCCTGTGGACTATATAGCCCACCAGGCTCCTCTGTCCATGGGATTCTCCAGGCAACTGGAGTGGGTTGCCATTTCCTTCTCTAGGGTATCTTCCTGACCCAGGGATTGAACCTGGGTCTTCCATACTGCAGGTAGTGTCTTTACCATCTTAGCCACTAGGAAAGCCCCCAGTGGGATCTACTTGGTGGTAAATGGATTAGCAATTTAAATGCTAAGGGTCACAGGCCTGACCACACCACAGCACGGCCACTTGGGTTCCTGCAGAGATGGCCTCAGTTTCCACTTTTGTCCCAAATGTTTACTTCTTGCCTGACTGAGGAGGAGGGTCTCAAGACCTTGGATTGGAAGCCATTGAGCTCTCACTCTACCTCACCATGCATATAGATAATGGAAGTGGTGGGACTTTTCTGGTGGTTCACTGGTTATGATCCCATGCTTCTACTGTAGAGGACACAGGTTCAATCCCTGGTCAAGAAGCTAAGATCCCACATGTCGTAGGGCAAAAAAAGAAAAGAAGGAAAGAAAGAAGAAGAAGAAGTGGGGGTTGGGGGAGGCCAACGGGCTCTTAATGTCATTTGGAGATACTTGGCTCTCACAGATCCAAGTTTAATGTTTTTCTGGCATCCTAGTGATAGCATACTCTGTGCAAAGTGGCTATCAAAGTTAATACTGTGAGGAGACAAAGTAATGAGAAAAATTTTACCAGAGATAATGAAATATTGCATAATGTCTGCATTTTACCATTGACTTGAGTGCATCCTTAGAAAACTGAATGTAACAAAAACCCAGAACATTTTTGGAAGTGGTATACTCTCTAGCAATTTTGTGTGAATTTTTATACAAGCACTGTTTTATGAGTTATATAAAATGATATAAAAATAGGGAAAAATAAGAGGGAAAACTGTAGGAAAGGTTTCTAAACACAGGGTAGGAGGCTGAGAAAAATGGCCTGAGAATGGAGTGAGAAAATCCAGAATGACTGAGTCTTGTATGAGAGGGTTGAGGGTGGGGTAGAAAAGAGAGAAGTGGCTTTAACAGGTGGATCCTGAACCCCTCAAAAAAGTTTTTCAGAAATGCCTGCTCTGTAATATGTAAAGTAACAAATCTTGTTTTTCAAGCAAACTTTCAGTAAAATTATCTCTCATCAAAGTTTTGGAGTCAAATTTGTTGATATTTGCAAACAAGGCTTAGACTGGTCTTAAGATCTAGAACTGCTTGCATTCACATTTCAAGAAATTTGAAAGAAACATGCCACTAGATATCTAAGTTCTTATTTATATAGAGTAAATATAATACTTGTTTTTGAAACCAAAGTAGGACATATGGTTTGAAAAATAAACTGACTTATGTAGTTGATTGATAATTAAAATTTCTGAAATGTTTCAGAATTTGGGGCACCAATGTGTGACCAAAATTGCACTTGATAAGCCCTAAGGAAAACTGAAAAAAAAATGCATTAAATATGGCTCTCTGAAATGATATCATAGGGATTAAATTATTTCAGAAAATTATATCAACTATCTTGGTTTGGGGATATCTCAGAAAACCCAGGCTATAGGCTCGGAAACTCTTGGCATGCTATTCAGAATGTTAAGTTGTAGGTCATAAAAAATTTTAATATAGCAACCACTTTCCCCCTAAGTTGAAATGGTAGGAATTTTATTTATGGAATTATATTTCTGGACCAGCTGGTGTGTGCCAGGTGCCCGGCTAGGCCCTAGGCACATGCATAGAGCATTACCATTGCCCTTCAGAAGAGCGTGGTCAAATGGGAAAGAGAGAGACATGAAACATATACGAGAGTAGAACGGAATAAGCATCGTTGTAGTGGCAACTACAAGTTTAGACAGATGGACCCTGTCTTCCTGCTGAGCTGGGCTTTGCCTAATCAGATGGAGAGGCAAGAATCCTTATGGCTGGACAGGGACAGAAGGTGGGGCCAAAGGATTTGGTGAGGATATTGACTAAATAAGAATGTACAGGAGATAGAAAAAAAGATGCAGGAAAAAGATATTTGTTGAATGGCATGAAGTCTGGTGGAGGTTTGAGGACTTAGCTGGAACCCACCATTGTGAGAGCTTTGTAGCTCTTCTTCCTATTTTCAACTTGAGCTCAAATTACCAAGGGAATCTTCTATTAAAATAATGCACATTTCTGCTTTCCTCTTAAAGATCTCCCAGTGTTTGTGAAAATAGACTCCTCATTCTGGCTTTCAGAATTTTCTACAGTTTGGCCCCCACATTCAATTTTGACTTCTAAAAACAGCATTTTAACATATTTCAGCCACATAACTCTCCCTACTCCACAAACACACTCAACTTAATCAAGCTTGACTCCTTTGTTGTTTTAGTATCTTTTCTAAAAACATTGCTCATTGCTAAAAGCCCTTTTCAAATACTGCTCCTCTGTGACTTTGTCTGGTCCTCCTTCACTCTTATCTACAGTAGGATTTTTTTTCCCTCATCTGAATACACATTGACATTTATTTGTATGGTGTCTTCTGTCTTAGAATTATTTATGTATGCGTGTGTGTGCTAAGGCTTTTCAGTCATGTCCGACTCTGTGCAACCCTGTGGACTTTAGCCCACCAGGCTCCTCCGTCTATGAAATTTTCACAGGCAAGAGTACCAAGTGGGAAATTCTGTTGCCATTTCCTCCTTCAGGAGATTTTCCTGACCCAGGGATCAAACCTTCATCCCTTATATCTCCTGAATTGGCAGTCAGGTTATTTAACACTAGCACCACCTGGGAAGCTGCATTGATGTATATATATATGTTTTCAATCTCTTTGCTTGTAAGAGATTCAAGAAATTCTTATTGTATTCAACTTCAGGTCTTTTCTCTCACTTCTCTTACATCAACTAGCATAAAATAAGGCCATAAATAATGATTACAAAGAACAAAATCGAGTGGTTCATGGAGTTGATAGTGAGAGACTTGAAAACGCAAGGTGGAAGTGAAGTGTGGAGAGATGTTGAGTTGTGACCCTCTGGAGGACTGTTGGCAGAATCTCTTTCTTATTCTCACGTGTATGTGCATGTTTGTGTGTGTGTGTGTGTGCATGCGCACGCATGCATGCATGCACACCCATCTGATGGTCTTCTAAATATTTAAATCAAGATCAGAAATTCTTTGCTAAAAGCATTAGTAGCTGCGACTATGCAAAAACCATTATAACCTCCTTATTTACTGTGTGATGAGATTGACAGCCTCATTTAAACATTGTGAATAATGCAAAATGCCTTTGTTGGAGATTCCAATGTACAATTTTTCCAACAGTTTCGATGAATGAATACAAAGTATTTTCAATGCCAAGGATTTCTGAGAAGGAATTTGACTCAAGGTTTTTGTCCCCTACTTGCATAATACAAATGTTACAAAGAAATACTTAAAAAAAAAAAAAGAAACAAAGAAATTATTTTGGAATCCATGGATATCGGTAGGAAATTTGGATTCAGTGCTTGTATAATGAAAAAAAGGCATGAAAAATGTAGAATGTTATCTGTCTTATACATAGTATCATTAGTGTGTATATGTCAATCCCAATCT
>SJYW01016824.1:472938-556853 GCA_006410735.1 Raphicerus campestris | reverse complement strand
GCCAAAGGATTTGGTGAGGATATTGACTAAATAAGAATGTACAGGAGATAGAAAAAAAGATGCAGGAAAAAGATATTTGTTGAATGGCATGAAGTCTGGTGGAGGTTTGAGGACTTAGCTGGAACCCACCATTGTGAGATCTTTGTAGCTCTTCTTCCTATTTTCAACTTGAGCTCAAATTACCAAGGGAATCTTCTATTAAAATAATGCACATTTCTGCTTTCCTCTTAAAGATCTCCCAGTGTTTGAGAAAATAGACTCCTCATTCTGGCTTTCAGAATTTTCTACAGTTTGGCCCCCACATTCAATTTTGACTTCTAAAAACAGCATTTTAACATATTTCAGCCACATAACTCTCCCTACTCCACAAACACCCTCAACTTAATCAAGCTTGACTCCTTTGTTGTTTTAGTATCTTTTCTAAAAACATTGCTCATTGCTAAAAGCCCTTTTCAAATACTGCTCCTCTGTGACTTTGTCTGGTCCTCCTTCAGTCTTATCTACAGTAGGATTTTTTTTCCCTCATCTGAATGCACATTGACATTTATTTGTATGGTGTCTTCTGTCTTAGAATTATTTATGTATGCGTGTGTGTGCTAAGGCTTTTCAGTCATGTCCGACTCTGTGCAACCCTGTGGACTTTAGCCCACCAGGCTCCTCCGTCTATGAAATTTTCACAGGCAAGAGTACCAAGTGGGAAATTCTGTTGCCATTTCCTCCTTCAGGAGATTTTCCTGACCCAGGGATCAAACCTGCATCCCTTATGTCTCCTGAATTGGCAGTCAGGTTATTTAACACTAGCACCATCTGGGAAGCTGCATTGATGTATATATATATGTTTTCAATCTCTTTGCTTGTAAGAGATTCAAGAAATTCTTACTGTATTCAACTTCAGGTCTTTTCTCTCACTTCTCTTACATCAACTAGCATAAAATAAGGCCATAAATAATGATTACAAAGAACAAAATCGAGTGGTTCATGGAGTTGATAGTGAGAGACTTGAAAACGCAAGGTGGAAGTGAAGTGTGGAGAGATGTTGAGTTGTGACCCTCTGGAGGACTGTTGGCAGAATCTCTTTCTTATTCTCACGTGTATGTGCATGTTTGTGTGTGTGTGTGTGTGCATGCACATGCATGCATGCATGCACACCCATCTGATGGTCTTCTAAATATTTAAATCAAGATCAGAAATTCTTTGCTAAAAGCATTAGTAGCTGCGACTATGCAAAAACCATTATAACCTCCTTATTTACTGTGTGATGAGATTGACAGCCTCATTTAAACATTGTGAATAATGCAAAATGCCTTTGTTGGAGATTCCAATGTACAATTTTTCCAACAGTTTCGATGAATGAATACAAAGTATTTTCAATGCCAAGGATTTCTGAGAAGGAATTTGACTCAAGGTTTTTGTCCCCTACTTGCATAATACAAATGTTACAAAGAAATACTTAAAAAAAAAAAAAGAAACAAAGAAATTATTTTGGAATCCATGGATATCGGTAGGAAATTTGGATTCAGTGCTTGTATAATGAAAAAAAGGCATGAAAAATGTAGAATGTTATCTGTCTTATACATAGTATCATTAGTGTGTATATGTCAATCCCAATCTCCCAATTCATACTGTTCCCCATTTCCCCCCTTGGTGTTCGTATGTTTATTCTCTACATCTTTGTCCCTATTTCTGCTTTGTAAAAGATTGGTGTAGATGATCTTATTTTTCTCCCCTCACTATCTAAAGAAAAACTCCTTATAATTAAAGAATGTATTACTCTGTATTCTTTGTGTATTTCAGGGGCTTCCCAGGCAGTGCTAGTGATAAAGAATCCACCTGCCAGTGAAGGAGATGCAAGAGACATGGATTCAATCCCTGGGTCAGGAAGATCTCTTCAAGTAGGAAATGGCACCACACCCAGTATTCTTGCCTGAGAAATCCCATGGACGCAGAAGCCTGGCAGGCTACAGTCCATGAGGTAACAAAGAGTTGGACATGACTGAGCGATTGACCACACACACACACACACACACACACACACACACACACACTTCATGTATTTCCTTGCTCTATTGTTTTGCTGGCTATCTTACTCTAAAATGGAAAGCTGTTTGGATGCAGAAGCTCTTTTCTAATAAGAAGACAAAATTCCTTTTGTTTTGATCCCTTCTCCTTCTCTGTTATTCCATCTAGCAGCATTTGCAGTTGATCTTCATTTAATTTAGTACTGTTTTAGTACTCATTCCTGTACTGTTATTCTTGTTTTTCTTTTCTTATTTTTAAAACTTTTTATTTTATTTTGGAGTATAGCCAATTAACAATGTTGTGAGTTTCAGGTGGACAGCCATACATATGTAAATATCCATTCTCCCCTAAACTCAGCTTCCATCCAGGCCACCATATAACACTGAACAGAGTTCCTTGTGCTATACAGTAAGACCTTGTTGGTTATCCATTTTAAACATAGCAGTGTGTACATGTCCATCTCAGACTCTTTAACTATCCTTTCTGCCCCTTGTCCCAACCATAAATTCATTCTCTGGGAATCTGTTTTTGTTTTGTAAATAAGTTCATTCATATCTTTTTATTAGATTCTGCATATAAGGGATATCATATGATATTTCTCTTTCTCTGTCAGACTTAGCTTACTCAATATGACAACCTCTAGGTCCACCCATGTTGCTGCAAATGGCATTATTAAACTTATTCTTATTTTTCTAATAAAAAGAATGAAGCCCTGAAAATGTATGAAACATTTCTGGGATTTTGTTATAGGTTGAATTGTATCCCCTCAAATTCATATGCTGCAGTCTTCACTTACAACACCTCAGAATGTGACCCTCTTTGAAAATAGGATTATTCCAGAAGTAGTTAGTTAAGATGACATCATACTCAGCAGTCAAGGTTAAGTCTGACACTGTTTCCACTGTTTCCCCATCTATTTCCCATGAAGTGATGGGACCAGATGCCATGATCTTTGTTTTCTGAATGTTGAGCTTTAAGCCAACTTTTTCACTCTCCTCTTTCACTTTCAACAAGAGGCTTTTTAGTTCCTCTTCACTTCCTACCATAAGGATGATGTCATCTGCATATCTGAGGTTATTGATATTTCTCCCAGCAATCTTGATTCCAGCTTGTGTTTCTTCCAGTCCAGCGTTTCTCATGATGTACTCTGCATAGAAGTTAAATAAGCAGGGTGACAATATACAGCCTTGATGTACTCCTTTTCCTATTTGGAACCAGTCTGTTGTTCCATGTCCACTTCTAACTGTTGCTTCCTGACCTGCATATAGGTTTCTCAAGAGGCAGGTTAGGTGGTCTTGTATTCCCATCTCTTTCAGAATATTCCACAGTTTATTGTGATCCACACAGTCAAAGGCTTTGACATAGTCAATAAAGCAGAAATAGATGTTTTTCTGGCACTCTCTTGTTTTTTCCATGATCCAGTGGTTGTTGGCAATTTGATCTCTGATTCCTCTGCCTTTTCCAAAACCAGTTTGAACATCTGGAGGTTCACGGTTCACATATTGCTGAAGCCTGGCTTTGAGAATTTTGATCATTACTTTAGTAGCTTGTGAGATGAGTGCAATTGTGCAGTAGTTTGAGCATTCTTTGGCACTGCCTTTCTTTGGGACTGGAATGAAAATGGACCTTTTCCATTCCTGTGGCCACTGCTGAGTTTTCCAAATTTGCTGGCATATTGAGTGTCGTACTTTCACAGCGTCATCTTTCAGGGTTTGAAACAGCTCCACTGGAATTCCATCACCTCCACTAGCTTTGCTCATAGTGATGCTTTTTAAGACCTATTTGACTTCATATTCCAGGATGTCTGGCTCTACATGAGTGATCATACTCTCATGATTATCTTGGTCATGAAGATTCTTTTTGTACAGTTCTTCTGTGTATTCTTGCCACCTCTTCTTAATATCTTCTGCTTCTGTTAAGTCCAGACCATTTCTGTCCTTTGTTGTGCCCATCTTTTCATGAAATGTTCCCTTGGTGTCTCTAATTTTCTTGAAGAGATCTCTAGTCTTTCCCATTCTGTTGTTTCCTCTATTTCTCTGCATGGATCGCTGAGGAAGGCTTTCTCATCTCTTCTTACTAATCTTTGGAACTCTGCATTCAGATGCTTATATCTTTCCTTTTCTCCTTTGCTTTTCATTTCTCTTCTTTTCACAGCTATTTGTAAGGCCTCACTAGACAGCCATTTTGCTTTTTGTAGGGGACTGGAATGCAAAAGTAAGAAGTCAAGAAACACCTGGAATAACAGGCAAATTTGGCCTTAGAATACGGAATGAAGCAGGACAAAGATTAATAGAGTTTTGCCAAGAAAACACACTTGTCATAGCAAGCACCCTCTTCCAACAATACATGGACTCTACACATGGACATCACCAGATGGTCAACACTGAAATCAGATTGATTATATTCTTTGCAGCCAAAGATGGAGAAGCTCTATACAGTCAACAAAAACAAGACCGGGAGCTAACTGTGGCTCAGATCATGAACTCCTTATTGCCAAATTCAGACTTAAATTGAAGAAAGTAGGGAAANTCCCAAACCACCCACCTGATTCTACTGAGTGCTTATGAGAATCCCTCTCAAGGCCCACAAAACTGGAAAGAGTAAGCCTTCCCGGGACACAAGTCAAAGCAGATTTTCCGACATTCGTCCCACACATTAACTTTGGAAATGTGTCTCTCAGAGTTTGGTGGATGTGCACGAGAGCACTACAACTGGAGGACAGCTTTAGCTGTTAAACAGCTCCCAAGAGAACTGGCATGCCAGCCGCTTCCCCTTTCTTTAAAAAAATAAAATAAAACAACATCAGGAAGATCTAAACATAGAAAATGCATAATAAGCTGTCCCCTCCCACCCCCAACAACTCCAGGTGAGTATCAGTGGCTGGACAGCATCTGTGAAAATGCCCAAATAATCCTGAAGCTGGAGACCCCACCTGCACATGGGAACTCTTCGAAGCAAAAACTATGACTCTCTGAAAAAAGTCTTTGAAAAGCAAAAGCTAATTTATAAATATTTTATAGGAAAATGACAATTAACCAGAAATGAGCTTAAAGATGTCTTAATTATCTGCATTGTTCCTATTACTTAGATTAGATTAGGGTGGGGGGTGGAAGTAAATAGCAAGCAGATGAAAGGTATCATTTAAAGCTGTATTAAATGATGGGTGGATAGGTACACATTTGGAGTCACCTTTTGTAGTTTCTCCATCAATATTACTTTTACAGTTACCTCCGCTACAACTACGTAAATTGTAAGCACCAAAGTTCTCAGCACATAAAATTGTCTTCTATTAGAAAAGCTGCCTTCCATGTCCCACTCCCTCCCTTTCTCTCTTCCTTCCTTCTTTTCTTTCTTTCTGGGATTTACTTTCCCTTTCTGTAAAATGAGGATGATAGCATTTTCTTCCAAGGATTGTGATGGGTATTAAATCAATATAAAGCTCTATGCATAATGCCTAGTTTATAGTAAATACTCAATATACACTACTTGTTGGTACTGTTATTCTTATTTTTCTNACACCAGACCCTCTGGGGTAGATGCCAACTGGGTTCCAAGTCCCAAACCACCCACCTGATTCTACTGAGTGCTTATGAGAATCCCTCTCAAGGCCCACAAAACTGGAAAGAGTAAGCCTTCCCGGGACACAAGTCAAAGCAGATTTTCCGATATTCGTCCCACACATTAACTTTGAAAATGTGTCTCTCAGAGTTTGGTGGATGTGCACGAGAGCACTACAACTGGAGGACAGCTTTAGCCGTTAAACAGCTCCCGAGAGAACTGGCATGCCAGCCGCTTCCCCTTTCTTTAAAAAAATAAAATAAAACAACATCAGGAAGATCTAAACATAGAAAATGCATAATAAGCTGTCCCCTCCCACCCCCAACAACTCCAGGTGAGTATCAGTGGCTGGACAGCATCTGTGAAAATGCCCAAATAATCCTGAAGCTGGAGACCCCACCTGCACATGGGAACTCTTCGAAGCAAAAACTATGACTCTCTGAAAAAAGTCTTTGAAAAGCAAAAGCTAATTTATAAATATTTTATAGGAAAATGACAATTAACCAGAAATGAGCTTAAAGATGTCTTAATTATCTGCATTGTTCCTATTACTTAGATTAGATTAGGGTGGGGGGTGGAAGTAAATAGCAAGCAGATGAAAGGTATCATTTAAAGCTGTATTAAATGATGGGTGGATAGGTACACATTTGGAGTCACCTTTTGTAGTTTCTCCATCAATATTACTTTTACAGTTACCTCCGCTACAATACGTAAATTGTAAGCACCAAAGTTCTCAGCACATAAAATTGTCTTCTATTAGAAAAGCTGCCTTCCATGTCCCACTCCCTCCCTTTCTCTCTTCCTTCCTTCTTTTCTTTCTTTCTGGGATTTACTTTCCCTTTCTGTAAAATGAGGATGATAGCATTTTCTTCCAAGGATTGTGATGGGTATTAAATCAATATAAAGCTCTATGCATAATGCCTAGTTTATAGTAAATACTCAATATACACTACTTGTTGGTACTGTTATTCTTATTTTTCTCAGAGTCTGGAAGGGCAATGAATGAAATCTGTTTATTCTCTTCCTTCCATCTGGCTCCAAACAGCTTTCAGAGCATGTAGAGTCAGCACAAAACTGTTCAATGCTGAGAACCAGAGAAAGCAGGGCATCAAGGGAAGAGCAGCATCTGAGGCTGGGTTTGTGCCTGGTGGAAAGGGTCAGTTGTGGGTCACGAAAAATAAATCACTAAAGACAGGGGCCTTGGGGTGAGGCTGCCAGAAACACCGGATGTTGCTGAAGCCTCCCTGCAGTAGATCTGGAGGTGGGAACAGCATCACTTTAGGTTTCAGGGATCCACATCCATCCTTGGGGCTTCCTCAGTGGCTCAGTGGTAAAGAACCCACCTGCCGATGCAGAAGCCACAGGAGATGCAGGTTCAATCCTGGGTTGGGAAGATCCCGTGGAGGAGGAAATGGCAAGCCACTCTGGTATTCTTGCCTGGACAATCCCATGGCCAGAGGAGCCTAGTGGGCTGCAGTCTGTGGGGTCCTAAGAGTCGGACCCGACTTAGTGATTAAACAGCAACAACACATCCATCCCACATTTATTCAATAAATATATATTGTGTTAGGAATTGGGACCATAAGAGTGAACAAAATAATCAGCCTCTCTTTTTAAAGAGCTTAACAGCCTATATGGAAGACATATCTTAATCAAATTACCACCCTGTGAGCCTTTAATTACAATCTGTGAAAAGCATTATGAAAGGAAAGACATGGGAACGATAGGAAAGAACAGCATATTAGCTAACATTTATTGAGCATTTGGGTACCACTGCAAGGGTTTCAGGTATGCATTAGTTCACTTAATCTTTACAGTAAACCTGTGAGTTAGATGGATGTCACCATTGTCTTCATTTTACAGAGAAGGGAAGTGATGCACAGAGAAGTTTGGTAACCTTTGCAAGATTCAAATATCAAGTAACTAGGGGAGTTGAGACTGGAACTCAGGCAGAAAACTGATGGAGCTATGACACTATACTGAGTCTGTGCTTGTTTTATTTAAAATGCCAAGTTTCTTTTTTTTTTTTAATTTTTGAATTTGTATATACTTTTAAAAGGTTACTTTCCATTTACAGATGTTATAAAATACTGGCTCTATTTCCCATGTTGTACAATACATCCCAGAGCCTATCTTATACCCAACAGTTTGTACCTCCCACTCCCCCATTCTTATACTGCCCCTCCCTCACCACTGCTAACCACTAATTTGTTCCCTATATATTTGTGAGTCTTGCTTCTTTTTTGTTATATTCACTGGCTTGTCGTAAAGTTAGATTCCATATATAAATAGTATTATATATTTGTTTCTGTCTGAATTATTTCACTTAGTATAATGCCCTCTAAGTCCATCCATGTTGCTGTAAGTGGCAAAATTTCCTTCTTTCTTATGGCTAAGCAGTATTCCATTGTGTGTGTGTGTGTGTGTGTGTGTGTGTGTGTATTACATACCGCATCTTCTCTATCCATTCCTCTCTATCCATTCATCAATTAATGGACACTAGATTGATTCCATACTTTAGTGATTCTTTAGCAATTGAAAGTAATGTTGCTATGACCATTGGGGTGCGTGTATCTTTTCAAATTAGTGGTTTTCATTTTTTTTCTGATATATACCCAGGAGTGGAATTGCTGGGTCATATGGCAGCAAGAATGTGGATAAAAGGGAACACTCTTTCATTGTTTGTGGGAATGTATCTTGGTGCAGCCACTGTGGAAAACAGTGTGGAGGTTTCTCAGAAAACTAAAAATAGAACTACTATCCTAAGTCTTGACAATATGCTATAGTGGAAGATCTATCTTAGGAAGGGTGGGAGAACAGGACAGAGGGAAATGGAAACAGTTTCTTGGAATGAACTAGAGCTGAGAGCTCAAAGACTAGCCAGACTTATCAAATGCTACCAGTCAGGTTCTTTCTTGCTGCTGCTGCTGCTGCTGCTGCTAAATTGCTTCAATTGTGTCTGACTCTGTGCGACCCCATAAACAGCAGCCCACCAGGCATCCCCTGTCCCTGGGATTCTCCAGGCAAGATCACTGGAGTGGGTTGCCATTGCCTTCTCCGAGGTTCTTTCTTACTTGTAAGTAATAGAAGCTGACCTTGACTGACAAAGCAATAAAGAGGTGAAGCGGCAGTTGAGCAGTACAGGAGCAGCGGCAGAGAGGACATACCCCACGTCCAAGGTAAGGAGCAGTGGCTGCGGTTTGCTGGAACAGCCGTGAAGAGCTACCCCACGTCCAAAGTAAGAGAAACCCAAGTAAGACGGTAGGCACTGAGAGAGGGCATCAGAGGGCAGACAGCCTGAAACCACAGTTACAGACAACTTGCCAATCTGATCACATAGACCACAGCCTTGTCTAATTCAATGAAACTAAGCCATGCCATGTGGGGCAACCCAAGATGGACGGGTCATGGTGGAGAGGTCTGACAGAAAGTGGTCCACTGGAGAAGGGAATGGCAAACCACTTCAGTATTCTTTCCTTGAGAACCCCATAAACAGTATGAAAAGGCAAAAAGATAGGATACTGAAAGAGGAACTCCCCAGGTCGGTAGGTGCCCAATATGCTACTGGAGATCAGTGGAGAAATAACTCCAGACAGAATGAAAATACGGAGCCAAAGCAAAAATAACAGCCAGTTGTGGATGTGACTGGTGATAGAAGCAAAGTCTGATGCTGTAAAGAGCAATATTGCATAGGAACCTAGAATGTTAGGTCCATGAATCAAGGCAAATTGGAAGTGGTCAAACAGGAGATGAAGACTGAATGTGGACATTCTAGGAACTGGCAAACTAAAATGGACTGGAATGGGTGAATTTAACTCAGATGACCATTTTATCTACTACGACTACTACCTACTACTATCTACTTCCCTTACAAGAAATGGAGTAGCTGTTATAGTCAAGAAAAGAGTCCAAAATGCAGTACTTGGATGCAATCTAAAAAATTGACAGAATGATCTCTGTTTGTTTCCAAGGCAAACCTGTGGCTCTAGAGGTAGAAAAATAGGTAAATAAAAAATGATAAAACTGACTGTGACAGCAAAAATATATATATATATTGTTTTGCTCTAAAACTGATTCAGGGCTTTAGAATCATAATTTGTCAATCTTTCCTTAAATCCACAAAATATACTGTAGAGCATCTACTCTATACAAGTTACTATTTTAGGCAGAGTGAGTCTCACTGGGGGTTGGGAGGAGGAATCTAATGCAGACCTTTGCCCTGGAGGTGAGGTAGAAAAGCAAAGACCCCATTAATCTCTCTGCTATGAGCATTCACTCAACACCATTCATTTCCCTTTTGTAACATGAATAAGACATGGATATAACTATTTGTTCAGTGCTGTCTTCTGCTCCAGACTCAGAGCTCCATGAGGGCAGGCAGCACAGAGATTTTATATTCCCAAAACCTAGCACAGTGGCTGGCGAAGGATAATTTTCTAGTGAATATCGCTTAAATGAGTGAATGACTATAAATAGATATAGAACAGTGGACAAAACATTTGCAAGGTAAATGACCTCAAAAGGTCATTCTCAAGAGGGCAAGAGTATCTTCTTGACCAAGATGACAAATTTCAACTCCAAATTCAGCTTGTCCAAATAAAGAGGAAGAAATATCTCCTTACAATCTGATCAACTAACTCACTGGGCATTTTGTATGCTGAAATATTTTTCTATGATCACTTGACTTCAGGAACATGTCTCTTGTCAGTTACTGGTATTCCTATACCTATACAATACACGTTGAATAAATTATACTAAGTACCCCTTAAAAGGGCTTCCCTGCGGCTCAGTTGTAAAGAATCCACCTGCCAATGCAGGAGACGCGATTTCGATCCCTGGGTCAGGAATATCCTCTAGAGGAGGAAATGGCAGGTCACTCCAATATTCTTGTCTGAAGAACTCCATGGACAGAGGAGTCTAGCACGCTACAGTCCATGGGGTCACTAAAGAGTCGAATACAACTTAGCAACTAAACAACAACCACAACCCCTTAAAATGCCATTCTCAGAGGAGTTAATATCTCCTTTTGTTAATGACAAAGGAAAAGAAAGTAAGCATTAGCCTTCTCCTCACCACAATAATACCACAAAAACATTTCATGTGCTTGCATTTGATGACCACTGTAATTGCACAGAGTTCAGAGATATAGGAAAGTGAGCAACAGAGAGTTGGAAAGACAGAACAGTGACATGTCTTTAAAATGCTACCATGTACGTTTTCATATTGGCACCAAGTTCAAGCTCAGGTGGGTACACCTCACCCAGACTGCCTGTCGTGGCCTATTGCACAAGTCTCGCTAGTCTGCTTTTTAAGGACAAGGAAGGACACTGCTTGGTGATGTGGCCACAAGCTGTTCAGGGAAGAGANATGATAAAACTGACTGTGACAGCAAAAATATATATATATATTGTTTTGCTCTAAAACTGATTCAGGGCTTTAGAATCATAATTTGTCAATCTTTCCTTAAATCCACAAAATATACTGTAGAGCATCTACTCTATACAAGTTACTATTTTAGGCAGAGTGAGTCTCACTGGGGGTTGGGAGGAGGAATCTAATGCAGACCTTTGCCCTGGAGGTGAGGTAGAAAAGCAAAGACCCCATTAATCTCTCTGCTATGAGCATTCACTCAACACCATTCATTTCCCTTTTGTAACATGAATAAGACATGGATATAACTATTTGTTCAGTGCTGTCTTCTGCTCCAGACTCAGAGCTCCATGAGGGCAGGCAGCACAGAGATTTTATATTCCCAAAACCTAGCACAGTGGCTGGCGAAGGATAATTTTCTAGTGAATATCGCTTAAATGAGTGAATGACTATAAATAGATATAGAACAGTGGACAAAACATTTGCAAGGTAAATGACCTCAAAAGGTCATTCTCAAGAGGGCAAGAGTATCTTCTTGACCAAGATGACAAATTTCAACTCCAAATTCAGCTTGTCCAAATAAAGAGGAAGAAATATCTCCTTACAATCTGATCAACTAACTCACTGGGCATTTTGTATGCTGAAATATTTTTCTATGATCACTTGACTTCAGGAACATGTCTCTTGTCAGTTACTGGTATTCCTATACCTATACAATACACGTTGAATAAATTATACTAAGTACCCCTTAAAAGGGCTTCCCTGCGGCTCAGTTGTAAAGAATCCACCTGCCAATGCAGGAGACGCGATTTCGATCCCTGGGTCAGGAATATCCTCTAGAGGAGGAAATGGCAGGTCACTCCAATATTCTTGTCTGAAGAACTCCATGGACAGAGGAGTCTAGCACGCTACAGTCCATGGGGTCACTAAAGAGTCGAATACAACTTAGCAACTAAACAACAACCACAACCCCTTAAAATGCCATTCTCAGAGGAGTTAATATCTCCTTTTGTTAATGACAAAGGAAAAGAAAGTAAGCATTAGCCTTCTCCTCACCACAATAATACCACAAAAACATTTCATGTGCTTGCATTTGATGACCACTGTAATTGCACAGAGTTCAGAGATATAGGAAAGTGAGCAACAGAGAGTTGGAAAGACAGAACAGTGACATGTCTTTAAAATGCTACCATGTACGTTTTCATATTGGCACCAAGTTCAAGCTCAGGTGGGTACACCTCACCCAGACTGCCTGTCGTGGCCTATTGCACAAGTCTCGCTAGTCTGCTTTTTAAGGACAAGGAAGGACACTGTTTGGTGATGTGGCCACAAGCTGTTCAGGGAAGAGACTTTGCTCAGCACATTTCAGCTCCTGAGCAAGGCTGGGTTCATTTCAGAGAGCCACATAAAATAAATAATCATGCAAAAGCAGATTCGTTCTGATAGGGCTCTGACAGCTGCTCCGAGAGGTGGGTGCTTGCGAGCCCATCTTTCAACAATGAACTGACCCAAAGATCCAGGAAAGCTCCAGACAGGACCATATGGCCGGAATAAAAACATATTTCAAACTCTGTTTATTATGCATATCTTTCAAAGGTTCACTACTCTGTGATGAAACATTGCACCTGCAAGGCTTTAATAAGCTTCCCTAGCAAGTACAATTATAAAACCCAGGAACCTAAAGAATTTGTCTTCTCTTACACATAGCCATGTACTACCCACCAATGACTGGTCTCATTCTTTTTAATTATATAGGTTTGCAGTATTTTATAAGCTACAATCGATACTTTATTCAGAAAATAAAACTTCTTATAGACCTCGCAGTGAGAACCATGAAATATCTCTCTTAAAATTTTGGGGACTCCAACATTACTGTCCATAGAAACCTCTAGTCTGTCTGAAAAGCAAAGCAGCAGTTTAATCATGCACAGGAGAGCATATGACGTGCATTGAGGTAGGGCATCCTTCATCAGCAATGGCCAGGGCAGACGAGACATGAAGTTTCCCTTCACAAAGTGAGCCCTGTGATTCCACATTTGATCCAAACATTTGAGAAGTCCAGCTTGTTCATTATTCACTCAACAAATATCGACTGAGCAGCTCTTATATGTCAGAATCCAGGTCAGGTATAGAGATTCAAAGATCAACAGTACATAGTTTCTGCCCTCAAGAAATAACAGGGCTTCCCTGGTGGTCCAGTGATTAAGAATCTGCCTGCCAATGCATGGGACGCAGGTTCAATCCCTGGTCTGGGAAGATTTCACATGCCATCGAGAGAATAAGCCCATATGCCATAACTGCTGAGCCTGTAGTCCAGAGCCTAAGCTCTGCAACAAGAGAAGCCACTGCAATGAGAAGCCCACGCACCACGGGACAGTAGCCCCTGCTCAGTACAACTGGAGAAAGCCCACGCTCAGCAACAAAGACCCAGCACAGCCAGAAATAATTAATTAGGAAAAAAAAAAGAAATGATGGTATTATTGGGAAGACAGATCCAAAAAGAACTGGCTGGAGAATACGAAGAAACACTGGTAGGACAAACCAAAAGTTACATGAAATTCAAAGCTCTTTTATTCCTCTATCCTAAAATAGGACACTTGAGACATTTTAGGATTTTAGAAATGGATTTCATGTAAGATGGCTTAGCCTAATCATTTTGCAGAGTGTTAGCACGGTCGCATCTTTCTAAGATTGTTTCTTATGCCCCTTGAACCCATGGGGAATTATATCACTGGATTTACATCATAGAAGTATTATATCATACAAACCTCAATGTGAAGAATGTAGGACCAATGGTGGTAGATGATACAAATACTTCACTATGAGATTATGTGGTAAACCTGGATACATATGAAAAAAAGTAACTGTGTCTTCCTAGAGGTGTGATGATGCCATCAGTACATGAGCTTCTTGGACCAAGGGTTGTTACTTCATGGACTTCCCTCATAGCTCAGTTGTTAAAGAATCTGCCTGCAATGCAGGAGATCCTGGTGAGAGAAATACACAAAAGGAGGAAGGGAGGGAGAATGAGAATAAAGGACAGAGGAGGCAAAGAAAAAAGGAAGAGGCAAGAGGAAGGGAGGGAAAGAGGGAAGGAGTCAGGAGGGCAGGAATAAACATTTACTTTCTACAATCAATGGCATCTCTAAACTGCTTTTATCTTCAGACTCTCAAGAATGATTCACAAATATGTAGCCAGGACATTAGCTTTCAAGCCTTTTTAGAATCAAAGAGAAGAGCAAAGGATTACCAAAGATGACATCTGATACTGTCTAGACACATAGGAAAAGGAACAGCTATGATTTATTGCTAAAAACCATGCTGTTCACAACAATTCTTAAAGACCAATGCTATTCTGTCCATTATATGGACACAGGAAATGAATCTCAAAGAAAGTAAACATGTTCAAGGTGATCAAGACAACAAGTAATAGAGAAAGGATTAAAACCCAGCTATCTGCCTCCAAAATTCATGTTCTTCTCAAGATCCTATCCTGCCTTTTTCCTGATTCATCTTAATGAACATTCACATTGAAAGACTGCTGATCAAAGCCGTGTAGGTGGCCATAACAGATGAAGTGTCAAGGGAATTCTGGACGAGTGCCTGATACTAAGCGTGTGGCTGGCAAGAACCAGTCTAACCAGTATCTCTTCATTTGACCTTGCTGTCTCTCGAGTATCAGTTAACCTTCTCTGGTTCTGAGTATTAAAAAAAAAAAAATAGTCCTAAGAGACAAGCAGAAACAAAGAAAGAGTAGAGCATGCACAGTGGGAGTGGAAAACCTCTTACTGTGAACTGCGTGGCAAAGGAAATCATCAAACCAAGAGAGAATGGAGTCAACAGATTTTTGTTTTTCTCACGCTTATGCCAGAATTCTACAAGTTTTTTAACTCCATTGTTTCTCTTGATGGTGTTTTTGTTTAGATGATAGTAAGTCTACTCTTATTTTAGCTACTTCACTGAGGTCAAGAAAACCTATGGACTACCTCTTTCACCTAAACTTTCATTGACTACCTCTAAGAGCAACTTTCTTGCATGAAGGATGGGGTGAATTCACTTGCATTTGGAACTAATAAGATAGTAGTAATTCCCTTTTACTGAATACCAAGCACACTTTTAAAGTTTTATATGCATATTTAATTTACTCTTTCCAACAATACCATTATATAAGGTAGATACTCATTATTCCTACTTTACAAAAATGAGAAGAATGACTTAGAGATGCTGTGTCATTTGCCCCAAGATCATGCATCTAATAATACACATCAAGGATGATCTTTGTAAATCTCTGGTAGAGTGAAGTGGATAGCAAATGGAGATGATTCTTAAAGGACAATTGCATTATCTTATCTTCATTGGGCATAATATTTATTCTTTCATTCAAATTTTATCTTTCAATTTATTGGTTTCTTTTTTCAAGCCAAAGGAAATACAGAAAAAAATATGATGATACTAATCCTCAAGTGTTTCTCTTTCTTTTAAGGAAGAGAAATACATAAAGGAGTAATTGGGATAGACGCAATCAGGGCAAATACTGGGCATGGTGGGGGCATAAAAGAGAAACTGTTAACTCAAGGCATCAGCAAAACGATGTCAGATAAGGTTTCTTTAGACTAGCTGATGCTAGAATGAATAACCTTGAAGGGCAGATAGAATATAATGGGGAGGAAAAGGCCAGAAAGCACAAGAAAAAGACATGGACATGTTCTGGGGAACTATATCTAATTCGATGTGACACAAGACATCAATAAAGACAAAAGGGCAAGAGTGACCTGGGGGAGTATGTAAAAAGTATGTAAAAAGCCATGTCATGAGAGACCGAGCTCGCCATGCTAATAAATTGGAATTTTATGCTGAAGGCAATGAGAAACCACTAGGGATTTTAAAGTAGGAGAATGGGAAGAATGAATTGCACTTTAGAACAATCATTTTGGTAGTATACCAAAGACTGGAGTCTGGGAGGCCAGGGAGGTGGCTGCTAAAGCCTTCTATTTGAGGAAATTGCAATGGCTCAGAGGGAGGGGCATGATACTAGAGATATTAAGAAAGAATCAAATCTTACAGTCAATTCATTGAGATGAAGGGTTTAATATGACTCCCAGTTCTATAGATGTGTCAATTGGATTTTAAAGAGAAAGAGAATTTGGGACTTTCCTGGTGATCCAGCCATTAAGACTCCTTGCTTTCCAATGCAGGGGGGATGGATTCAGTCCCTGGTTGGGGGAACTAAGATTCCATATGCACTGAACTGTGCAAGTAAAGCAAGTGAATTGTATGGTATATGAATTATAACTCAATTTTTTTTAAAAGAAAGAATTTAAGAGAAGAATCAGGTTTGAGAATTAAACATCATAATGTACCTGAGGCTTTACAGTATAAAATAAAACTGACAATAGTGTTTTATCATTTCTTTAAACAACCCTATGAGGTTGGTCTTATCCATCCTCCTCTCAGATGACAGCCCTGAACAGAGAGATCAAGTGATTTGCTCAAGCTCCAGAAGTCGAACCCTTTCTAAATTGCATTTTCTCTCCACTACGAAGTCTGATCCAAGCAATAATAGTAGCAAAATAATAATGACAATAGCGAATGTATGTCAAATGCCCAGGCCCTCTTCTGAGAACTTCATATTTAATTTTTTAATTCTTTTAACTTCATAACTCATTTACTTGCCATGAAAATTCCACACAGTAGGTATTATTGTTAGCTTCATTTTATTTTATTTTTCAATTTTTACTTTGTGTTAGGGTATAACCAATTCACAATGTTTTGATAGTTTCAGGTCAACAGCAAAGGGACTCAAGTCATACATATGCATTCTCCCTAAACTCCCACCCATCCAGACTGCCACATAACATTGAGCAGAGTTCCACGTGCTAGCTCCACTTTATAGCTGAAGCAAATGAGGCACTAAGAAGTGTCAGCAATAAGCGGTATCAATTGGGACAAAAATCTACCTGTTGTCATCTCCTCTATGAGCGGGTCTTGTGCCATAGCGAACAGAACTACACAGCAGTAAGTCAGGGACCATCTTCGTGTTCCTCAACAGAAACCATGGCTTTTTCAAAGCCTGTGAGCTAGGAGAAAATCCAGACACAGGTCCTCATTGTTTCGATCCACATAGGAAAGTTGACAGCCATCACTCCACTCCCTCTGCCACCAATTTCTTGAGTCTACCAGCACAAATATCCAGGCCTTCCTTGCCAGGCTGCCAGCATTGCCTTTCAGAAGCCAGAGCCAGGCTCTGTTGATCCAATTTGCATCTTCAGTAGGGAACAATTTTCCAGCAGCTTTAGTGCACTGGGCTGTGCTGTCCTGGAGCAGAATTAACAACCTAGGCTTGACTGCCCCATGCATCAGGCTGTGGAAACAGTCCTCTGGAGGACCCTGCTCACCAAAAACCCATTAGCCAATTACTCAGAGCCGGTTTAGTAAATGAGCTTTCTGTGGACTAACTGGAGTGCCGTGAAAGCAAACCTGCAATGAGAAGCTAGCTCTCTGTAGCAAGATCTCCCTCCATGCACCCGATTCAGGGGTCCTAGACAGCAGATGGTGCAGTGCCGCAACCACACACTCTCAGCCTGGGCTGTGTTGTGTGCTCAGTTGCTTAGTCATGTCCAACTCTTTGCAACCCCATGGATGGACTGTAGCCCACCAATCCCTCATGGGATTCTCCAGGCAAGAGTACTGGAGCGGGTTGCCATTTCCTCCTGCAGAGGAATCTTTCCAACCCATGGATGGAGCCCTCATCTCCTGTGTCGCCTGCATTACAGGCAGGTTCTTTACTGCTGAGCTACTGGGGAAGCAGCTCAGCCTGGGATGCTCAGAGTCAAATCCCAGGTCTGGCCCAGCTGTGCCCTCCAGCAAGGTATTCTGGTCTCAGTTTCCCCATTTGTAAAATGAGGATCCTGGAACCCATTTCATGGATCTGGAGTTCTCAAATGTGATGACACCCTTGTGTTCAATACATAAAAACCATTTCAATCAATGTCAGCTGGTATTATTTATTGCACTTGTTTACTTGTGTGGGAAAAGCCCACTTTATTCCAAAGGATGCAATATTAAAAAGTGATAAGAGAGAGGATAAATTCATTTCAGTTTGATTACTCAGGTTTGAGTAAGTAAAATTACTAATGCAAAATGTGGTGTTGCTACAGCCCTCATTTGGCAGTAAAATATACTTGATTATTAGTTTGCATCACTGTGTTGCTAAGTGAATTTTCTTCTACCTAAGTATTAATTATCTCATCAATTTGACTTTATGCTCCTTGAAGACAGGTTCTATAGACTTTCATATCTGTCAGTATCATTCAAATATTCAATAGATATTTGCTTGCTGATTTATGTTCTTGAGTAAATTTCTGTCCTTCCTTATGAAAAATCGAATACTGGTATGTTTGCTTTATTACCATGAATATTTAATTCTTTAAGATTGAAAGATTCCAATCAATTTAACCTCTATTCTATTTAACCAAACCATCATGTTTTGTATCAAATTAGACATGCATATAATAAGACCCAAAGAATAAAATCATAATAAAATAAGGCAGGGCAAGAACTTATATTTCTGAGTCACAGGTAGTTTATTTTATGAAGACTTCATATTAAAGTTCAAGTAGATGAATGCAAAAGTCTTCATGATCTTAATGCCACTGGAACTGGACAACTGTTAGCCTAAGAAGTAGAAGACTAAAAAGTAAATTGAAGTTCTGCATGAATTAACTGTAATTGTCACTGAAGCTGTGAAAACCTGATCAAATAATTTTATTGTCTGCAAAATCTAAAGTCCATTTTAGTATACATGAAAATAATATGCTTGGTACTATTGANGTAAATTGAAGTTCTGCATGAATTAACTGTAATTGTCACTGAAGCTGTGAAAACCTGATCAAATAATTTTATTGTCTGCAAAATCTAAAGTCCATTTTAGTATACATGAAAATAATATGCTTGGTACTATTGAAACAACATTAACCCAGTAACCATTTTATGGTTTGAATACCTGATTATTACTTATTGAAAATTATAGCTATCGAGGTAAGCATTAAAAATAATAACTTCATAATGTGGTAAAAGACAATTATTGGTATTCAATGTCCTTTATGTTTTTAATTTAATCTCTTTTAAAAGCATAAAAATACTATGCTGATTTGTTTAAAGGAAAAATAAGAAAAAGTATGTCACATTTTTGATAAGTATAAGTAGCTGCTGAGTGGAAAAGTAAGAACTGTTTACCTGCAAATTTGTCATTCAGACTTAGGTAAAGAGTTAAATTACTCTTAATTATCAAGTTTCTATGGAAATAACTTTGTACTCTAAAAAAGAGAAGAAAACCTTGAAATAGCTTCTTTTCTTTAGTATGGTCATTTTCCTGCTCCCATAAAGCAGAAGCAAATACAATGTGACCAGCTAATTCCCAGCTGTTTAAAGCTTTAAATCCATGTCTGAACATTGGACAATCAAATTATGTAGTAGCACAGTAGCCAGAAATAAACCCAACACATAAACACAGTTTATTCAACATTATTAACACAAATAAAATTTACACCTACGGTCCTGTGCATTAAAAATAACTTCTCTCATGTCAAATAGCAATATTTTGTTATGCCAATCAAATTAAACCACCAGAAACATATGGAAAGAAATCAATTCTATAACAAACTGTTGTAAAGTATGGCATTCATCATGTTCAAGACAGGTTAATTCCAGGTTCTAAACAAACTTTCTCCTTCCAAGTTGGGCTTTTGTTTTACATTCTTTTCTTTGCTGGGAATGTACACAACACATTCTGTCAGTCTCGCCACAAAATCCTTTCTCTCCCACCGACATGAATTAAAAGGAGAAAACACACGCAGACATATAATCCTACTAGAACCAGAAAAATTTAACTGTATTAATTTCAGGCAAAAGTGGGACTCAAATCCTATGCCAGGAATGAGTTTGAAAATTCTGGTGAGAAATGTTTGTAGAAAAAGAAATGGTTCTCGTCAACAGCTTCAGAAACTAAGTATAAAATCGCACCGGCAAAGCTACCTCACTAAGGAGAGAGAAGCCATTTTTAATGGCCTTTAAAATGCTACGCTCTACATAGCTCTACAGATGGAAATGGATAGCCTCAAGCAGAGCCCTGCTCGGAACAATAACTGCATATCCACATTACCTGAATAATATTCCTAAATTAGCATCCTTCACATCCACTGATGAGCTCACATGTGAAAGACAGAGTCAGGACCCATCTTCCAAATCATGGACCAGAATAGCCTTACTTGCAAGCTATGAGTGGAGGAACAGCAGCCACTCTAAAGTACATGCAGAATGGAAAAGAAGGAAAAGAAAGGCAAAAGGTGTATATTTTAGAGCAGAAAGAGACTTTCCCAATTACCTAGTCTGGTCGTATAACTTCTATCACATGAGAGTGTGGGAGTGAAAATGTGGGATGCAAAAACTTTCCCCACTGGCAAAGAAGAAATGAACATACAGTGCCAGATGCCCAAAGGGCTTCTCTACATTTGTACAGGTATCTAGTTATTCTTCACGAAAATGGAAACAGTCAAAACTGTCGTGCCAAAATTAAGAAAGGAGTTGGCTTTTCAGCTAGGCATTTGAAATTTGCATTTAGTTAAAACCAGTCAGCTGAAACATCAAAGTACATTTCTTTATTTTGTCTCAAGCTTATCTTATACACCCTAATTAATTCATTAGGCATTCACTTATCAAGTCAACAAATATTTACTGAGAGCTCCCAAGTATCACTGCCCTGGCTGCAGGGGTGGAACAAAGAACCAAGCAGAGAAAGTCCCTGGGAGAGAGCTGTCAAAAAACTAGTACAGGCATGTATATATCAACTGGTAATTGGTGATATAAGGAAAATGATATTAGGGTAAGAGGTGAGACCGTCAGAAGATGCTATTTTATATAGAATGGCCAAGGAAAACCTCACTAATAAGGTGATATTTGAGACAAGATTTACAAAAGAAAGGACCAAATCTGAGAGTATTTAATAAGAGCATTCCAGACTAATGAAATAGCAAGTACAAGTTTCTCAGGAGAAAGCATCGACACATACAAGGAACAAGAAGACCAGGCTAGACTGGAATGTGCAGAGGGAGAGTGGAGCAGGAGGGAGAATGTGCAGGGGGAGAGTGGAGCGGGAGGGAGAATGTGCAGGGGGAGAGTGGAGCGGGAGGGAGAATGTGCNGATGGACGTGAATCTGAGTGAACTCTGGGATTTGGTGATGGACAGGGAGGCCTGGCGTGCTGCGATTCATGGGGTCGCAAAGAGTCGGACATGACTGAGTGACTGAACTGAACTGAAAGCTACCGTCAGAAAATTTCAACAGTCCTTTTGGGTTCTAAAACCCTATAATATTTAGAAGTCTTTGTACTACATAAGTTAAGTTATAAACATTCATAAAATGATACAGGACATTAGTCCTCAGAGATTAATCAATAAGCACCTTTCCTGGTAATGTGACATGTGAGAACTTTGGGACAATGATGTTACATTGTGGGTTTTGCTGGTTAGACACATGGAAATAAGGTTGTGGATCCTGAGTAAGACCAAGAAATTGTTTAAATCCAAAAAGATGCCTTTTGTTTTGATCTTTCTTTTGGTGCCAGTGGAGATTTCACACTGGGTAATATAAATCACCAACGTGCTAATTAAGCTGTGTTTCTCACTTTAAGGTCTTTTTGTGCTTCCCTCAAAGTGATAACAAATGGAACATCATCATTTCCCTTAGATCTCAGATTCCAAAATGTCCACAAGCTATATACAGTTGTAGTGATACAATAGCCAGCAAAAAATAAGGCTTTAAATATCACTCACCACAAAACCTGGAATATAAAATGTGAAATTTGCAAAGGCATGACTAATGGGGTGATTTCTATTTTTCCAGCAACTGAACACCCAGTCCATGAACTGTGCACATATAATACTTAGAAAACAGTCTTAGAGAAAACTGACAGATATATGGGGTATTTTATCTTGCATTATGTGATTTGTAGAAGTAATCTCCACTGGAAGTACTTCAAAGGAAGGCATTAAACAAGTGTAAAATAACTAATCTACAAGTATTTATTAAGTGTTTGCTATGTAGCCAGCCAAATCCAATGTGATTGAGGAGGAAATAAGGATGTGAAATCTAAGGACCCTGTAGAGAGTAACCTGCTAACTGTGTCCCACTCTTTAAGCCTCATCCTTCCAAATCATTATACATGTGGCTCCCAGGCTGATGGACTCAAAGCACAGTCTGATTCATTTCACTGTCCAGCTCAGGGATCTTCAGTGGCTCCCAGATGCCTTTGAAATACATTCTGGATATCACAGGTGGGCACCAAGATTAGACATCTTAATCTTCTAGCCTTATCTCTCAGTATTCCCCTTTGAGTGACTTGGACATAAATTAACATTTTGTCTGAGAAGGAATTGGTTCTAGAAGGGCTATGATGATAACAACAATGATGGAAAAGAACATGAAAAATAAAGAGGAGGGAGAGGTTCACATTCTTCGGTTGGTTACCAGGTGCTGAGCACCAGCTATTGTACTAAGTATCTATAGTCCATTATAACCCCATGAGGGGTATATTATTTTCATCTCCAATGTTTTCTACTGAAGTGAGTTTCACATAATGTAAAATTAACCATTTTAAAGTGAAGAAGCATTTAGTACATTTACAATGTTGAACAACTGCCACCTCTATTTAGTCTCAAAATATTGTCATCACCCCAAAAGGAAACTCCGCATTCATTAAGCAGTTTCTCCCCTTCCTCCCTTCCTCCCAGCCCCTGGCATTCACCAATCTTCATCTATCTTTGTATCACCCCTACTTCAAAAAGAAAATCCAGTCTTAAAAGAGGGGAAATTACTTGTCCAAGTTCTCACTGGTAAGAATAATTGAGTTGGGATTTTCTCTCCTGCCTGAAAACAATTAAGCTATGAGGATCTGAAACAGTCACTTAAAGAATAAACTTGCTATGAATACAGGGATTAGAGAGTGGCTAAATGGTGTGCCATGGGGACCCAAAAACAATAAAATAGACCAGATCCCCTACCTATCCTGAAGAGACCACATGAAATGGGCCAAGGAGACATCACCAGCAGCTCTCAGTACCCTGAGATTAATTTCTAACCAGCATTTGATCCCACCATTTATGTATACTATTATGTGATATGTATTGACCACCTACTATGAGCTCANTCCTGAAGAGACCACATGAAATGGGCCAAGGAGACATCACCAGCAGCTCTCAGTACCCTGAGATTAATTTCTAACCAGCATTTGATCCCACCATTTATGTATACTATTATGTGATATGTATTGACCACCTACTATGAGCTCACTGTATAATGCTCAGCTACAAGCACAGTCTACTTTAAAACCTCCCAGATGGGACAAGTTTCAAAACAAAATATCTTTAAGCCTGTACATGCCATCTGTGATAAAATGGACAACTGTTTTTCTCCTGTTGGGAATCCTAGTTGTTTTGTATAATATAGTATGAACATTATAAAATATCTTCCATAGCAGATGTAAATATCCCAGACTATAATATGATATGCATATTGCAATATCATATTTATATAATTACATATTATAATAACTAATCCAAATCTAGATATATTATTTTACATAAGCCATACATATTAACTCAGTATAGTGTTGTAAAATATCTCACTTGACCCTGGTCTATATGAACTGAAACAGGAGGGAAGGGGCACGGTATAGTCTTCAAAAGAGTGACATAGCCACATATCAAAACACAAGCTGAAGAAAACCAAACAGGTCCAAATGGCTGACTAGACTTCCACAAGACATTCAGCCTGGATATACACTCATTGTAACATATCAGCAAGCTAAATGACACATCCATCAGGCCAACCTTTAAGGTCAAAAAGTGGGTGGAGGCCCAATTCCTAGAAATCCCCACCCTTTCCCTCAAATAGCTGGAGTACTCCTCCCACTCATTAGCCTAGGAAATTACCCACCCTTATGAAAACTGACAGCTGCGTACCCTGGGGCCACGCTCACCTTCTGAGATGGCCCACACTCTGTCTGTGGAGGGCGTTTCTCTGAATAAATCTACTTCTTACCTATCATTTTGTCTCTCACTGAATTCTTTCTGTGATAAGACATCAAGAATCTGAACTTCATGAGGTCCTGAGACCACGTGTGTGATCTCAATTAACAGATCATTGGTCCAAGCCCCAATGTGGATTTTGGTTGGGCTCAAGTCCCCATAATTATGTAAGCCAGTTCCTCCTCAAAATAAATCTGTCTCTCTACATCCACCCTTCCTTCCCCCCCGCCACACACACACATCATATTGGATCTGTTTTTCTAAGGTGTTCTAAAATAGGCAGTAAAGCTGCCAATATGTGCACAAAGTCAGACAGCTATGGAAGTGGTTCTGAAGCCATGCAATCCAGATTGGGACTTGGAAGAGTCAGGGACCCAAGAGAACAGACATCAAATTCTGTCCATGCTCTGCACAAAACCTTACAAGGACTGATTTCCATCAAAGTAGAAGCCAACTCCACTAAAGACTTAACCTGTTCATGGAGGTTTCCTCTCTCCCTCAGTGACTTCTTTCCCCTCAGCCATGTCGTTCCAATCCCATTGGCACCCCTCTTTCTGCCCCTGGGCTGTGGCAGGCCAGATCCCAACTCAGAGATTCTATGCTGGATCTCCCTGCTGCCTGGCAGCTGTTTCTATGCTCATCTCCTCCAAGCCAGCCCTCACAAGACTCTTCTTCAGTGAGACATAGACTGCAAACAGCCTTTGACCTCTGCCCCCCACCCTCTTCGCAGGTAGCTTTCCATGTAGAACTCGTGGTAAAGAACCCGTCTGCCAATGCAGAAGCCATGAGAGATGCAGGTTCGATACTTGGGTCAGGAAGATCCTCTGGAGGAGGACATGGCAACTCATTCCAGTATTCTTGCCTGGAGAATTCCATGGACAGAGGAGCCTGGCGGACTACTGTCCACTGGGTCACAAAGAGTTGAACACTATGGAAGCGACAACACACAACACACCCCAACTTCTAGTCCCAGTTTATCTGGCCCCCTGCCCCTGCTTTTCCTCATTGATTCTCTCAGGAACCTCATGAAGTACGTGCTTTTATTACCCCCATTTTACAGATGAAGAAACTGAGAAATGGTTTCATTACTTTGCCCTTCCCATGAATCCTCAAAGTGGAGAGACCACAGAATTTGAAACCAAGCAGTCTTCCCTAACTATAAACCCATAATCACGCAATTAGACTGTCTCTAGCTGTTTTAGAGGAGAGAAGGAAATGCCATGTTTTCCCAGCTTTATTGAGATATAACTGATATAGACCATTGCATAACTTTAAGATGTGCAGTGTAATGATATGATATATATACATATATGATGACCACGGAAACCCTGCTTTCTGAGTGGGCCATGCAACAGACACAGCCCACAGCCCAGTGCACACCTTTGGCATGTTATTTCATTTAATTGCCAAACAATTTCTGAAGTCAGCATGGTCCCCTTCACTGAACTGTGGGAAAGACTTTTTAGGAGACATTGGGTAACACAGCAAATGAGAGAATTCCAGTCTATTCTGCAAAATCTTTATCTCTACTATTCTATGCTCCAAGGATCTCAGGTCTCTCTGTCTGTTTTGACATCCATAATATCTGTTTCAAATTCAGGATTCCCTTGGTGCTGCAGAGCTCCAGGCTCTACCCTTGTGAATGTAATACAACAGCCAGTACTTCCAGCCTCTTCTCATACCACAGGAGAAAGACAAAGCTGCTCGTTTAACTACTCCAATGGAAAGGACTAAAACCATCTTTCAGGAATGGCAGTCAATATCTTCCTGCATCCGTTTATCTCTGTTTGGGTAACATCGTTTTCCATGTTCGAATCAGAGCGTCTCAGGAATGAGATTCTCTTATGGACTTTAACTAATTAGAGCTCTTGGTCTTCTCTGAAGCTAGGGTGGAACCATTCTTCCCAAAACTAGAGAGTTGTAATGGGAAACAAATAAACTGCTCAGAGAAATTGTGGGACAATATCAGAAGACGTAGCCTATGTCCACTAGGAAAGTGTGTGCATACGTGCTCAGTTGCTCAGTCATGTCTGACTCTTCTGCGGCCCCATGGACTATAGCCCATCAGGCTCCTCTGCCCATGGGATTTCCCAGACACGAATACTGGACTGGGTTCATTTCCTACTCCAGGGAATCTTCCTGAGGCAGAGATTGAACCCGTGTCTCCTGCACTGGCAGACAGATTCTTACCACTGAGCTGCCTGGGAAAACCCTACTAGGAAAGAGTAAGTTATAAAACAATTTTAAGTTGTTAATACTTAATCAGGATATCTGTATATTCACTGATTGTCAATTGTGGTATTTTGCCTGGTACCTGGAAAGAAGAGTGTACAGGGGTGTCAGTCTGTGTGGGAGTTAAGGGTCGAGGTGGAGGGGGACAATGGAAACTGGCAGAGCAAGCAAATGCAAGAACCAAGTCAAACTGACAGGATGGAGTGCCTTAGGTTAGCAGTGAGCACCAGAAGCTACAAGGCAGAGCAAGAACAGGAAGGCAGATAGGTGCAGGAGAGTAAATGAAGTTTTGCCTACTTGACAATTTTTTCCCTCTCTGTAAGGCATGAACTATTGGACAGGCAGGCTACCAAAGGAGAAGAAATTGACTCTGCAAAAACAAGCATACGTTACAGAAATTCTCAGTTGGGATGATCCTCCCGAGAATTCTGTTATGTCCCAGCTAATTAGCCAAGTAGATAATTCATTTTACTCTTGAGAATCCAGTTTTCCCTGAGGGGGGAAAATATTCAAGGTCTGCAAAAAGAGAGTCCCTTACAACTGTGAGTGTTAACGAGTACCAAGCGTTCAAACTGCAGGGTTGGAGCCCAGCAAGGACAAAGCAAAGCCAAATTATCTGGCTTTGAGTGGCAGTAGCCACTCCTCCCCTCATCCTTCCCACCATTCCCTTCCATCTAATTTTCCTGCCCCTCCCCTTGCATTTAGGCCTAGAGATCTCTCATGCCGTGGAAATGCAGATCCTGGAGATAATTCCTCTTNATATTTTTAAATCTTCATTATCTATGTACTTTCTGGGAACTGTTACTAGAAATGACAATCAGCTGTTATAATGGCTAGTATTTTCTTAAAACATATGCTAAATGTGAAAACCACAATAGAACTTTTAGAAGACTTGAACAGATGCCTTACAGAAGAAATTCAGATAAGTACATAAAACATTGTGTTCTCTAAAATTAAATGAATGTAAGTGAAAACAAGAGAAATATACATGCAAATGTAAATATCATATCAACTTAGCAAGCTGTATGTTGTGGGTATATGTGTACTTTAAACACAGTATCTACTATTGATGAACAAGTGGCAAAATGGGAATCTTAATAAGTATCAAGAAAAAAATTAATTTCTAGAAGTCAATTTGAAAATATATATTTAAACACTTTTAAAAGTGCATACTTTTTGACTCAATTTTCCATCTAGAATTTTATTTTAAGGACATAAACAGAAGCTGAATCAAAAAATTATTTCCCAATGACTTATCATGATTTTAGGTAAGGGGTCAGTGTAAGCCCAAGTATCCAATTCTCTCAGTTTCCATATTCCTATAAACATTTCACAATATACAATAGATAAAACCTGCATTAACTCTGGAAACCATAAGGATTTGCCAAAAAATGTAAGGTCTCTGGTTTGTCTGCTGTAGAGAGGAGGCAGATGGCACCAGACTGAAGGAAGAACAGAAGGTAGACAGGGGTAGATGAGAAGTAAATACAGAACACCCCTGTGGAAGATGGACACCCAGCATGAAGACCACAGACTGGATTCCACCCAAATGAGGAAGAAAACAATGAGACCCTTGAAAAGGTACTGCCTCTCATAAGAAACACTGNGACAGGGGTAGATGAGAAGTAAATACAGAACACCCCTGTGGAAGATGGACACCCAGCATGAAGACCACAGACTGGATTCCACCCAAATGAGGAAGAAAACAATGAGACCCTTGAAAAGGTACTGCCTCTCATAAGAAACACTGCTAAAAACTATAGAAAATGTCTTACTCTAAAAGAGGCTTAAGAAAAGTAGGCATGTTTAAAATGTTCCTGCCCTTTTGTTTCAAAATTATATGAGGGTTTATTGTATCTGTGAAACTAAAGTAAGTAGCCATGATATCAGGAAAGAACACAGGAAACTATGGAACCAAAAATCACCATGGTAGTAGAAATCAGATAACCAAGCATAATCACAAATCAAATTAGTACAGTGGAAGACATGATTGGAAATCTGTTCACATCTCACAGAAGGGCAAGAAGATTTAAGTATAAGAGAAAGACATGGAGAACACATTCTGTAAAAATTAGAATACTCAGAGGCTACAGTACAGATGAGACACACCTGACTCTCAAAGATATAATAGCATAAAATTTTTGTGAGCTTAATAAAAAATGAAACAATTGTTGCAAATAGCTTATAGGCAGGCTAAATAAAGAAAAGCCAGGAAGCATGGATTACATAACTCAAGATAAACAGCTATTCTCATAAGCATTCTTGTGGATACTTGATCACCTGCAAAGAAACAGAGACTTCACTTCCACAACAGTAACATCCAGAAGAATACGGATCAAACTCTTTAATTTCAAAAAGAGGGTCTTGTCTGGTGGCTCAGTGGTAAAGACTCTGCCTGCCCATGCAGGAGACAAAGGTTTGCTCTAGAGCCCAGGAACCACAGCCACCGAGCCCATGTGCCTAAGAGAACAGCATACTGAAGCCTAAGAGCCCTAGAGGCTGTGCTCTTCAACAAGAGAAACCACGGCAATGAGAAGCATGCACACCGCAACTGGAGGGTAGCCCCTCTTCACTGCAACCACAGAAAAGCCAGTGTAGCCATGAAGACCCAGCAGAGCCAAAAATAAATAAGCAAAATTTTTAAAAATTATAATTTAAAGGAAAATAAGAGGAGAGTTTTAGAGGCATTCACATTGCTACTTATCTGTAAGGGCAACAGAAATGCACTTTCGAACATACCTGTCAGGAAGGCTCTGAAAACATTACACCTGTATAAAACTCTTCCTGAGTATTTTTCAAAAAATCCTACCATTTCACAATAGCTCAGCATAAATGAGAACACTGGTCTAAAGTGCCTCTTAGAAACTAGGTCTTTTTAAATTCGCAGATCCGCAGAGAGTCTATGTTCTATGCAAACGATGCTCCACAAATAATAACATGGAAATTTTTACATTTCTCTTTAATATTAGGAGATCAAAGCCCCTAAATCAGTGATTCTCAGCATTATCTGCACATTAGAGTCTCCTGGGGAACTTGTAAAATCCCTAATGCCCAGGTCACACCCCCTGTATTTAAATTAGAATCTGTTTCTGCCCTCTCATGTTTATTGCAGCATTATTCACAGTAGCTTAGAAATGGAAACAATGTGTCTACAAAACTGAGTAGATTAAGTATATGTGATAAAGATACAGATAACATAACATATGTGTATATATGTACACGGTATATATAGAGTATGGGGCTTCCCAGGTGGCTCAGTGGTAAAGAATCCTCCTTCCAAGGCAGGATACTCAAGAGATACAAGTTCAATCCCTGCATTGGGAAGAAAATGGCATTTTCTCCTGGAGGAGAAAATGGCAGCCCACTCCAGTATTCTTGCCTGGGAAATCCCATGAACAGAGGCCTGGCTACAGTCCATTGGGTCACAAAGAGTAGGATACAACTGAGCGACTGAACTTGCACATATGTTGAGTATACATATATACACATACTAATATATATATAGGCTTCCCACAAGGTGCTACTGCATTCCCACCAATGCAGGAGACTAACAGACATGGGTTTGACCCCTGGGTTGGGAAGATCCCCTGGAGGAAGGCATGGCAACCCACTCCAGTATTCTTACCTGGAGAACACCAGGGACAGAGGAGCCTGGCGTGCCATGGTTCATACAGTTGCAAAGAGTCGGACATGACTGAGCTACTGAGCATGTATATAGAGAGAGTATACATGTATACACACACACACTATTATTTATATATACCTACAATATAATATTATTCAACCATGAAAAAGACGAAAATCCTGCCATTTGCAACAACATGAATGGGCCTTGAGGCCATTATGCTAAGTGGGACAAGACAGACAAAGAAAGACAATTATTGTCAAGCTCTCAGTTACCTGTGGAATCTAAAAGAAGCCTAACTCCTAGAAACAGAATAGAATGTTAGTTGCCAGGGGCCAAGAAGAGGGTGGGGCAGGATGGGGAAAGGAAGTTTGGTCAAAGGGCACAAACTTCCTGTTATAAGATGAATAAGTTCTGGGGATTTAATGTATAGCAAGGTGACTATAGTTTATAACACTATTGTATAGTTGAACGTTGCTACCACAGTAGATCTTAAATGTTCTCACCACAAACACACAAAAAAGACAATTATATAAGATGATGGAAGTGTTAATTAACTCTATTGTGGTAATCATTTTACTGAATGTATACATACATATAAACATCACCTTGTACACCTTAAATTACACAACATTAAATGTCAATTATATCTCAAAAAAACATGGAAAAATAAATTGTAATCACTAGGGGAGGACAAGGGAGACCCCAGATAGAACCAAGTATTTTTCAAACCTGCCAGGCTATTTCAACATGCAGCCAAGATTGAGAAGTAGTACTCCAAATGTTTGCTCTGTATACAGCACAAATTAGAGTATTAAAGAAAGAGTAATGTCAGAATATGCAAACTTCCATATTAATATTTTCAGTTTCCCAGATTTTTTTGCTTTTCCATCTAAGATCCTTTCAAAATACTGGCATGTCAGCCTCAATGGAAACTTTAGGCCCTGTTGACTAGAACACTCTTAGTGGCTCCAAAACAAAGACTAGGGAAAGTTGTCTCCATCACTCAGCCCCTCAGTACGATAGCCCTTACTCACAGCACATTAAACTACATTTGGAAAACATAACTTAAAACTGGATTAATTTCAAGATCAACAAATGGAAAGGAGACACATAGAAAGGAACATGGGCCAGTAGAGGAATTAACGAGGTCTCCAAACTATATGGCAAAGGAATATTTTTAAAGGCTGCCCAAGTATCTTGCGTATTTACTAATGCAGAAATGAAAGAAAACATTAAAAATCTGGGGCTGTAATCTACTCAGGGTCCGAGTGGCTTCCAATGTTATAAGTACCCTGAGGAAGTATGTTCATCTCTTAGGTCACTGTGATACCATGAGGACCAGTGACTACAGGAAACAAGTTAATGATATTCCAACACTCCTTTCTGAAGTGGGTGAAGGACCAAAAGGCTGGATCCACACAACGGCCAAGGTCATGTCTTTGGCACAGTCCAGAGAATTCAGACCAAAATGTTAGATTCATAATGTGATATCCAAATCTAACCCACCAAACTGTTCCAACCAGACATTTACTTATTAATGTTCTCTAGTGCACTGAAGGAGGTTTCCAAGTCAAACACATTGTGATTGATTGGGGCAGATTTGAGTTTAAAGAATTAAGTGTGCTTACTTATAATTCTGCAAAGTCTCTACTTTATAATTCATGTTTTTACCATCAGTGAGAATTCCTGAGATCCAATTCTAATGGAAAAATATTTATCTCAACAGANCACATTGTGATTGATTGGGGCAGATTTGAGTTTAAAGAATTAAGTGTGCTTACTTATAATTCTGCAAAGTCTCTACTTTATAATTCATGTTTTTACCATCAGTGAGAATTCCTGAGATCCAATTCTAATGGAAAAATATTTATCTCAACAGAGTCTGATTAAATAAAGCCAACACACCTCATCCTGAGCTTGGAATTCATATTAATTTTAAAGACCAGAAGAGATGTGAACCAAAGGAAAGAAACTCTTTTTTTATATGTTATAATCTTTCATGTCATGAAAGCAAAGCTTCTAGATCTTAATTTTTCCAAAAATTTAAAGAAATAGTTATGTGGGATGATAGAGGTGCTAATTATCACTACCATGGCAACCATAATATAATATATAAATGTATCAAATCAACATGTTGTACACATTAAATTTACACGATGTTATACGTCACACAGATTTCACTTTCCTTCATCTGGGGTACAAAAGTAGAAGTTGGCTATGAAGTGGTTTTCTGAACCATGTTCTTCCCTGCTGGGCATAAAGCTAAGTGTCACTGGCAGGTTGGCAGTATTTTGAGACCTCATACCTTCAGACTGCTCTAATGTGGTATTCGTGAGAATTACATCAGAGCTTTGGCTAGAACTCCCTGAGACTCATGGAATTCAGGACTGGAAGGTGATCACGTCCAGACAGCAGCTGCGCCTTATATATTTCTGTATCCCCCACAGAAACAGGCACACCTGGGTACTCAATAAATATTAGGTGATTGCACACACTTGTGGAATGACCATCCCACATGGGCAGACATCCTCTGAACCGTGTCTTTGACAGATGGGCATCTGGTGTCTGCTTCCATGCCATCTATTGACAGGTATCTAATGATACCTGAGGACATCCATTCCCTTCCTCAGCTCCACTAATTGTTAGAAAGCTCTGGCTTATTTTGAACTGAAACTTCAAACTGAAACTGACAGATGGGCATCTGGTGTCTGCTTCCATGCCATCTATTGACAGGTATCTAATGATACCTGTCAATAGATGGCATGGAAGCCATTCCATCCTGAGAATGGATGTCCTCAGGATGTNGCACACCTGGGTACTCAATAAATATTAGGTGATTGCACACACTTGTGGAATGACCATCCCACGTGGGCAGACATCCTCTGAACCGTGTCTTTGACAGATGGGCATCTGGTGTCTGCTTCCATGCCATCTATTGACAGGTATCTAATGACCTCCTGAGGACATCCATTCCCTTCCTCAGCTCCACTAATTGTTAGAAAGCTCTGGCTTATTTTGAACTGAAACTTGCTTTCTTGTAATGGGTCCCCATTGGCCTGAGCTCTGCCCTCCCCAACAACACAAAATGAGTCTTTTTAGTCTTTTGCATGATAGCTCTTCAACAGTTTTAACAAAAATTATAGGCCTCTCCCTATATGAGATTACCCTGGATTCTGTTCTGGGTACTTCTCAATCTTGGCTGCATGTTGAAATAGCCTGGCAGGTTTGAAAAATACTTGGTTCTATCTGGGCTCTCCCTTGCCCTCCCCTAGTGATTACAATTTCTTTTTTCCATGTTTTTTTGAGATATAATTGACATTTAATGTTAATGCTTAATGGTGCCATGGATAAAAGATAATACTCCAGATATAAACTGAGTGTGATGCTATTATATCTTATAATCAGGCAATCTGACACTATGGATGTAAGCAAAATTTTAAATGACTAAAATATACATGTTTGCTTCCATGGAGTATCAGTTTCTATCAAGTTTCTAGCTTGACTTCTTCCAAGTTTCATTTCTAAATCAGAAATCTGATCACGTCATTGTATTGCCTAATATTCTTCAATGGTTCCCACAACTCTCCTTCAATCAACTGAAATTTATTAAGTTCCTATTATCTGTGTATGTGCTCAGTCATTCATTCATGCCCAACTCTTTGCGACCCCAGGGACTATAGTCCATAAGGCTCCGCTGTGCGTGGAATTTTCCAGGCAAGAATACTAGAGTGGGTTGCCACTTCCTTCTCCAATTCTATTATGTACCAGGAACTATCCTATGTCCTGGGGTGCCAGAAATGAGCAGAGAAGCCCTCTTCCTTCTGTCATTCAGCTCACAGTCTAGGACAATACGTCAAGAAACCATTAAACAACTAAGAAATACAATTTCAGATGAAGAAAACGGGTAAAAATTGCTTGGAAATGGGAGGCCATATATTAGGTGCACAGGGAAAACCTGTGTGAGAAGGTGAAGTCTAAGCTAAGACCTACTTGATAAAAAGAAACAAATCATCACAAAAGGAGCAGCCTGTTTTGTTCTCTTCTAGTGAGATTTTTGTCATCTTTTTGATGACTTTCAAAATGAATTCACTCAGCTTTTTACCCAGATCTTTGGTTAAAATGTTACCTGGGGCAGAGTCACAAGGAGACAAACTTTAGGCACCTAGAGTTTCCTACTAGACCTTCTTGTAGCAACATCTAATTACAAAGACTTTGTGTGATAGGCTCTAGGTTCAACCAGCTCATTAGAACTGACTCAAATACATTAGCTTTCTTAGCTGAGTAATACTCCATTGTGTATATGTCCCACAACTTCCATATCCATTCATCTGTCGATGAACATCCTAGGTTGCTTTCATGCCTGCTGCTGCTGCTGCTGCTGCTAAGTCACTTCAGTCGTGTCCGACTCTATGCGACCCCATAGACGGCAGCCCACCAGGCTCCTTCATCCCTGGCATTCTCCAGGCAAGAACACTGGAGTGGGTTGCCATTTCCTTCTCCAATGCAGGAAAGTGAAAAGTGAAAGTGAAGTCACTCAGTCGCGTCCAACTCTTCGCGACCCCATGGACTGCAGCCCACCAGGCTCCTCCAACTATTGCTGCAGTGAGCACTGGGGTACGTGTGTCTTTTTCATTTATGGATTCCTCAGGGTATATGCCAAGTAGTGGGGTTGCTGGGTTATATGGTAGTTTTATTCCTTGTTTTTTAAGAAATCTGTTCTCCCTAGTGGCTGCATCAATCTGCATTCCCACCAACAGGGTAGGAGGGCTCCCTTTTCTCCACAGAGTGAAGTAAGTCAGAAAGAGAAAGGTAAATATCATATATTAATGCAAATATATGAAATCTCTAAAAATGGTACTGATGAACCTATTTGCAGGGCAGCAAAGGAGACACAGACATAGAGACTTTTGGACATAGTGGGGGAAGTAGAGGGTGGATGGTTTGAGAAAATAGAGCTGAAATATATACATAACCATATGTAAAATAGATAGCCAGTGGGAATCCAGTGTAAGACAGGGAACCCAAAGCCAGCACTCTGTGACAATAGAGAGGGCTGGGGTGGGGGTAGGGGGTTCAAGAGGGAGAAGATAGGTGTATACCTATGACTGATTCATGTTGATGTATGGCAAAAATCATCACAATACTGTTAATTAGCCTCTATTTATTCTTTTTTAAAGGAAAAAAGAATAATTACAAAGACTTTGCAAAGCAAATAATATACTTGCAAGGTTTCCAAAGCTGGGCAGAATTCCTCCCCTCCTAAACTCCCATCAATAACATCACACTGCCTGTTGTGGGGCTGTTTTCCTCTCCAAGCAAAGCTACCTAGTGAGAACCAAAGGGACTTTAGATGAACACGTTGCAGCCTATTGATGCTTGTAGCACCAGCCCCAGTGGGAGCTTCACAGCTTGGTACCTTCAGCCCAATACAAGTCAAACTTCCTTTTCAGGAGCTCCACCTTCCCTGTACAACTTGCCTTCCTTAGTAGCATACCGTTGACTTAGGAGATGAAGCCTGCACTGTATATGTGTTTACATAGAAGGGGCTTGAGGGCATTATTCTGGAAAGGAGGAAATATGGATAATGACACCTCACGTTATCTCTTGGCCCAACCACCAGTCCAGCAAAAGCCTTGTGCATCTTCCTGGTGTTCTCCATTTTCAACATATTATCTCCAAAGAGGAGAAGAGGGTGATAGGGGATGAGATGGTTGGATGGCATTACCAATTCACTGGACATGAACTTGGGCAAACTCCAGGTGACGGTAAGGGACCGGGAAGCCTGGCATGCAGCAGTCCACGGTCATGAAGAATCAGACTTGGTGACTGAACAACAACAAAAATCTCCAAAGAAGATACAGTTCCCCAGCCCCTACCTTTAGCTGGAATTACCTTGAGTAAATATCAAGCATGAATCTATTTAGATTCCAGTTGCTAACCTGCAAGCACATGAATTCACCCAAACTCTGTATACCCTTTTTCATACCTAGAGCATCCCCAACACTCAAGACTGCTGCTCATGATTATGCAGATTGTACTTCGCACAGCTCTAGAAAACACCCTTGACAGAAAGCCACTGTAGATTTGTTTAGTCTTTGTGATCAATGTTTTCCAAACAATGTTTTGAGGGAAGGGAGCCTCATTCTATATGGTACAAAGATACCACAGGGGCTAAATGTGGGACTGCTTCATAAACTTTCAAGTAGGAAATGCCTTTCAAACATATGAGCTACTCCAAAAATAAATTAATTAAAAAAAAATATGAGCTACTCAGTGACATTCAGTGCAGCACTGTTTATAAAAGAGAGAAAAAAATCCATCATTTTGACCCCAAAGATCTATCAACAAGCAAATGGATATTAAATGTGGTCTGATCACATATTAGAATATCATAGTGCCATTTAAAAGATGAATTCAAGCTAAAAGTATCAACATAGATAAACCTTAAAAAATGTAATGTTGAAAGCAGCTATTGAGACACCACTTATATAAATACTAAGAGGCACAAACAATATACAAATAGGTTTTGCATTTTGTAGCAAAATGTACATCTAATGTGCAATTTTAAGTCTATCATTTTCAGGATCAGGGTTATCCCAGGTGAGGTATGGAAGAAAGGCAATTTAGGAAGGGCACAAAAGGGCCTCACCTGGGTCAATCATATTTTTTTCATGTAAAATATATGTGGCAAAATATTAATATTTGTTAAATCTAGGTCATAGTTGTATGGATACTTGTATTTTTTTCTGTATGCTTGAAATATCTTTTTTTTTAAGTGAAAGAGAAAAGAAGTGAGGCTTCATTTCCCCAAAGGAGCTACTATGCTTCTTCCCCTCTGATAATGAGATCCCTATTAGTCAGTGGCTTTCCACTTTTTCTTTTTTTAGCAAGAGTTTTCCTTTCAAATGAATATTTTTATGGATTTCTAATATATATACCCAATGAAAGCTGAGGTGCCCTAGAGTCCTAATTTCTCACCTTCTCTCGATGCAACCTAACAGAGTCCCCAAAGATATCTCCACAGAACCCAGGGCTCCAGAGCACACAGTCTGAACACTACTTATATAACGAATGGTGAATCCCCTTTAACCCTGATGTCAGAAAGCTATGGGCCAGTTTTCAAGCTTTCTAGTCAACATCTATGTTCAGAACATTTGTAGTATCCCTTTCCCTCCTGTTTCCCTCTGACTTGCTAGCTGCCATTTCTTTTCATCAAGAACCTGAACGTAATAAAATGGCCTATCTTCAATAATTGACAAAAATTAATACCTCTCAACAAGTTAAACTGACATCTAACTGTCCTCCCTACTGTTATTCTCTGAATAACCAAGATTTAACAGTGTTTATTTATGTTATTCAAAAATACTTTTAAAAATAGAAATACAAAAAGAAGAGGATTTTCTAAAGAAGCAAATCTCCCTTAAATAAAATGAAAGCAAAAAATGACTCAGATTGAATGCTATTACCCATATTTATAAGAGAATCCAGCATTAGGAATGTCAAAAGTTAAAAAACAATAGACTCATTTTCACAATATATACAAATATTGAATCATTATATTGTATATCTGGGACTAATATAATGTTATATGTCAATTATAATTGAACAGAAAAATTCTAAATTAAAGAATAAGAAACATAATATAAATTTCCCTCAACTACTGACCAATATACAGATACTCAATACCACATTTATGGTACAAAAATCTAGTAAAGATATTTCTTCGGATTTAACTTTTTATATTAAGATAAATGTATTTGTTCTGACAAGGAGATCGGGTACTTCTGAAGATTTCACATTTCTTAAAGAAGTCTCCTCAATAAAACATTGCAGCTGATCATTCTAATATACCAAAGTTCAAAACTGTCGCTTCCAGAAGATTCAACATAGCCCAGTCATGTAAGTACGGTTTGTCAAATATGAAACATGTTTGCAATAGTCAAACAGATATAACTGCTGTGGCTAGAGAAACAATGCCAGCATTCCCATCAAACTGCCTGCTTTCAACACATGTCTATATAACAAGGAAAAAATGTTACCTAGTGAGAGCAGTCTCAGAGACAGCGCAGGGTTAGAGTGCTAACTGTTGCTTCCTGGTTATGCACCCAGGCTCCCTGTCTTCACTGAGCATGTACCCAGATGTCATCAGGGAAGATCCTATACATTGACAGGAGCACCCTCACCAGTTCTGGCTTTCCACCAGGGCCAAGAGTTGCCTGATCTTGGAAAACAAAATTATCTCTTCACCAGCCACCCTGTCCTTGTTCCTCATTTAAAGGAAACAATCTACCTCCTTCTGCAGCTACCACTGTACTCACAGCCCTGGGACTGTCAGCTGGGATATAGAGGATACTGTGGGAGAAAAAAGACTGTCAATTGGAAAAGGCAATTTCAGGGCAAGGCAGATATTTAAAGGAAGGCAACATGAGGCCAGACAGAGGAGGACAGATGAATATTATGTTCTATGGTGATCAACTGAATCTCTAAAATCAATCTGCTTGCCTGAAAATCTACCTTACCAAGATCACAAAGAAACAATACATTGATAAATTCTTAAAGACTTTATTTCTAACACAAGGCAGTTGTTAGGCCATCTTTTAAAGCAGCACATGACATTACATGGGGGAAGATATAAATGGAAGAAATGTGAAAAGTTCAAAGAATAACCACAAAAAATGATTAAATGCATAGTAAAGTTTTCATCAGGAAAGTTCAGTTCAGTTCAGTTCAGTCACTCAGTTGTGTCCAACTCTGCAACCCCATGAACTGCAGCACGCCAGGCTTCCCTGCCCATCACCAACTCCCGGAGTTCACTCAGACTCACATCCATCGAGTCGATGATGCCATCCAGCCATCTCATCCTCTGTCCTTTTCCTCCTGCCTGCCATCCCTCCCAGCATCAGTCTTTTCCAATGAGTCAACTCTTCGCATGAGGTAGCCAAAGTACTGGAGTTTCAGCTTTAGCGTCATTTCTTCCAAAGAACACCTAGGATTGATCTCTCCTTTTGAATGGACTGGTTGGATCTCCTTGCAGTCCATGAGACTCTCAAGAGTCTTCTCTAACACCACAGTTCAAAAGCATCAATTCTTTGGCACTCAGCTTTCTTCATAGTGCAACTCTCACATCCATACATGACCACTGGAAAAACCATAGGCCTTGACTAGACAGACCTTTGTTGGCAAAGTAATGTCTCTGCTTTTTGATATGCTATCTAGGTTGGTCATAACTTTCCTTCCAAAGAGTAAGCGTCTTTTAATTTCATGGCTGCAGAAGGGTTATGTAGCCTAAAAAAGTCAGATGAAGATAAGTTTANCTTCCCAAAGAGTAAGCATCTTTTAATTTCATGGCTGCAGAAGGGTTATGTAGCCTAAAAAAGTCAGATGAAGATAAGTTTAAAACATAACTGGATTAAAGTAAAGGCTGATGAAACACCAAGACAGGCTGAATACTAATGTCAGTTGAGGTGCCCATCTCTAGAAATCCATAGCAAAGAACGGACAGTCCTCCAGGTGAGAAGATTTAGTTTCTCATCTGCACAAAATCAGATTGGATGACCAGTATTATGAGCCTGTGATCAAAAACACACAAAGACTCTTGTGTAGACTCAGGCTATTGTTTGAGAATATTTAAAGGTTAGTTCTAGAATTTCCACCAAAGAGTAACATCAACACACTGACTTTGAGAATGGATATAAGGCCTGTGCGAAGTGAACCCACACAGCAAATGCCCAGCTGATCCATAAAGAGTTTGGGTTCCAGCAACATACAATAAATTTGTTATTAGTTAGATAGTCAGGAAATAGAGTGCTCCAGCTAATCAAATATTTTCCGTTAATTGTTACCACATGCAGAAGGATTACAAATTTTTAAAGAATGAGAATAAATTAAAATACACTTAACACTGAAACTAAACTGATTATAATTTAATCTTTCTCTAATTATTCAGAATGCATTTCAGGGTCATCAAGAAAAGCATAAATTATCAGTGCTTGATGACTGTGCAGGAAGTCACAGTTTTTCTAAAATCCTGGTTAATAGATGCTGGGTAAAAAGAATTCACTGCATTCATTATGATTTGGGGGAGTTATGTGCCAAGCATTTTTCTAGGATATGAAGTATATCATTAATCCTCACCAAAAATAAAATTTCGCAGATGATGAACTGAAATTCATAAGAGTTAGAATAACTTGTCCAAGGGTACACAACAGGAAAGAGTGTCAGATCCAGGTTTTGAGGGTAGAACTGTGTCTTTGAGGAATATGCTCTTCCACTATTTCAAACAAGGTATTGCATAAAAGTATTCATAAAATTTATTGCTTGTATGCATAAAACTTAAGCATAGTCAGTGTGTCAGATTGTTCATTTTTCCAGACATGCTGAAGAATTTTTCTGAACCATTCTTGAGATTGCTACCATGTATTCATAATGGTAGAAAACTCTGGGCATGAAATATTTTTGTAGATTTTTTAAAAATAAAAGGCCAACTGATCATTCAAAGCCTCAAGAATATAGCTCAAACATCTTTGGATTAAATTAGCATAGCCTCAGCCACAGAACAAAATGATTTACCAATAAATTATATACTTAAGATAGACTAATTTACTCACATGTTATGCAATGATCTAATTTCTGTGTTAATCCACACATATTTAACTGTGAAACATATTTGACTTGACTCAGACGGTAAAGAATCCACCTGCAATGTGAGAGACCTGGGTTTGATCTCTGGGTTGGGAAGATTCCCTGCAGAAGGGTATGGCTACCCACTCCAGTATTCTTGCCTGGAGAATTCCATGGACAGAGGAGCCTGGCAGGCTACAGTCCATGGGGTCACAAAGAGTCAGACATGACTGAGTGACTTACACTTTCATAAAAGAACATTTAAAATTATTTAAAGTCTTTAGGTTGAATTTACATCTATAAAGGAAATGAATTCAATCTATGATGGAAGAAAAGAGTTATTTCATCAACAGATGTAATACATCCCTTCTCCCATCATCTACTTTTGCATCCCAAACATTCACAATTTCACCTGAGACATTTATGGCTTCTCATTCACCTGTATTCACAAGCACCAATTAAAATTCTTCTGGGTTCAAATGCCTTCTGTTCCTCCACCCACAATGGTTTCACTTATCTCTAAAACAGGCAGTAACTCCCATGAGGGAATTTCACAAACAAGGGGGGAAAGTGGCTGAACTTTGGAAGAGGGAGGGGATCATCTCTGGCCATGATACTGTTTCATTAGCTAATCCCATTCACACCCAGGAGACTTGGCAGTTCTGAAATGACCCTCATCAAAGAGGCTGGCCTTCCTCCCCTCCTCTCCACATAGCATTTCCAGATAAGTCTTAAGAGTTACTTTCTATTCCAAAAGAAACTATTTTCATCTCTTGCACCACACTGATATTTCCATCATGTTGAAGAAAATCCTACCTAAACAGTAACTTGGGGTCAGAGGATCCCTGACCGGAGTTAGCTCTTTGCTCAGAAGTTCAGAATAGAAAAACAGACTTCACATATATGAAGTAGCACAGAGAATTATGATGGGAAGGTAATTCTGAAATTTGATCCTTCCTTCTTAATCAGGATCTTGCCCAGAGACAAAAGTTTCATGCTCAAGTAAAATTTAAAGAAAGTTAAAATTACTGCACTGCCTAACTGAATTAAATTACACATTTATAGTGAAGCTTGAAAATCATACTTAACTGTCTTAAAACTTGATAGATTAGGTGGTGCTTGCCATGATCGTGTTTTGAAAGGTGATTTCACTGCTCGTGATTGTAACTGCTATGGCGCTGTTCAGTTGGGAATTTTACTCTAATGCTTTGAACTGATTTGCTCATTCAATTTCCTCTCTGAGATTTTATACCCTCCACAGTAACTTTGTTAAACTTGAATCTGAGGTGACCCTTCTGATTCTGAACTCCAAGGGATAACTTTCTCAGGGGAAGTAAAGTAAGGTTCATTTTCAATATGAATGAATAAAAGAGGAAACACCCAGTCTGAAGGTCAAGAAAATGTTACCTGGAACTGAATCAATATCAATAGAAACAGTTCATTGAAGAGCAAGGGCTAATTTTATGTCCAGATAAAAAAGGTGCTCACATTTCAAATTAAGTAGCTGGATAAGAAGAATGAAGAAAGTTCTTTTTAAAAGACTATTAATTATAATTTCTAAGACTTAATTTTATAGCCTAAGAAATTACAAAGAGTTCTTATAAAATATGATCCTTGACATACACGCTTAGAAAGAATATTTGGAGGGTCACATAATTCTTAAACTGAAAGGATCCCAAATGAATAGCTAGTTCACCCCTTTTGTTCTTCAAATGAAGAAACTGAGGCACAGTGAGGTGAAGTGTACTTATAGAAAAGAAAGGTCAAAAAAATTTAGCATAGATTTCAATTATTGTCACAACAAACTCAAGTTTAATATCAAAGAGGTATAATTAGTACCCATGCAAAATACCAATACATGAAAATTGTCTTAACAGTAAAAACAATCTATCATTTCTTTAAAATTTTCTTAAAAAGCAAAATGGTGGAATAAATATAATACTTCATTGTAATTCCCAGGAGAAATTCATTTCTCCTACTAACCTAGATTCAATCTCCTAGTCACTCATTAAATGTTTACTGAGCATTTACAGAATGCTAAGTATGGAGCTCAAAACTCCAAAACTGTATTCTGGTCAGAAATTTGTCTGTTAAAAAAATGGTGATTAAAAGTTTACTACTATATACTGTTCCTGCCTCTGAGTGTTTATACCTTTTAAAAACTTTTATTTTCTTCCAAAACTAGCTTTCTTCCTTCAAGGGTTATAGTAGGCACTGTCTTCAAGAATCAAAGTGTTTCTCAAGTTCTATCTACTCAATCATCTTATTTAACAAATATTTAATTGTTACAGGGCTACGGTTATGCAGGGATCCTATGAATCAGTTACAGTATCAATGTTTAATATTTCTTTCATAATATTGTTGATTTTCTTACATACAGTGTCAATTTCTCTATTGGAATATATATATATATATATATGATGTAGTTAATAATTTATCCAATTACAAGCCTGGGAAAGTTGTCAGAAACCATATTTATGCCACTATAGAGCACATGTCTAGCATAAGCAATCTCAAAGTTATATAATAAATATAGAGCAACTGTCCAGCATATGTTGAAGTTATAAACAGATAAGACTAGACCATAGGTGAGATTAACACTGCTTAAGGCCTAATTAGCAATGCTGCAAATCCAGAGACTCATTTTCTCAGCGTACCCAGAGTTAATACCCACTGCTGAACTCACAAGACTTTGATTTACAAGACATAATGTCAGAATAATAATTCATAGTGAGGAATATCCTCTTCCAAGATTTGGAAAACTGTGAAAGTTCCCTGAGTAGGAATAGCTAACACCTGGCCGTGTACGTCTCTCTCTTCTTTCCAAGAGCCGACAGCTGTCCAACAGGACGCGTCTTAACACAGTTACCAAGACATCCCCTGACAGTCACACTAAGAAATTCTACTTACCATGTTCCAAAGTAAGTTCTTAGATAACTAAGAAGCCAGGTAGTCATCAGGTTATTTTGGAGATCAGGAAACAAGAGCTAATGCAGGCAGACACGTGGAGGTCCACATCACCTGGGCCCAGGGGAAAACCTGAGACTTGCACCTTCTCCCACTTCCAAGACTCCACTCAGCACCTGAATATTCCAGCATTGCTCTCTCCCCGAACAGGTGAAAAAAGTCATCATCTCTGCAAACTCATTGCCATTTCCTTTGGATATATACTCTGACGTGGATTTTGCTGGCTCATACGGTAATTCTCTTTTTAACTTTTTCAGGAACCTCCCTACTGTTTTCCATGGTGGCTGAATCCATTTACATTCCTACCAACAGTGTACAAGTGTTCTCTTATCTCCACCTCCTCCCCAATACTTATCTCCTGTTTTCTTGATGATAGCCAAGAGATATATGAACTCCTATGTTTATTTGTTTGTTGCAGCATTATTCACAATAACCATAATACGGAGACAACCTAGATGTCCGTCAGAAAATGATCAACAGATGAGTGAATAATAGTGAAGTTGCGGTATACACACACACACGCACACACCCACACACACAATGAACTATGAGTTGAAGGAAAAGAAATCCTGCCATTTGTAACAACATGGATGGAATTTGAGGGCATGAAGCTAAATGAAAAGTTAGAAAAATACAAATATTGTATAAAATCACTTTCTTATGGAATCTAAAAAAGCCAAACTTGTAAAAACAGAGAGTAGAATGGTGGTTACCAGAGTCCGGGAGTTAAGAGAGATGTTGCTTAAGGGTACAATCTGCAAAGTAAAAGATAAATAAGTTCTGAGGAACTAATGTACAGTACAATGATTATAGTCAACAATACAGTATTATAAACCTTAAAGTTGTTAAGAGACTAGATCTTAATTGTTTCTACTACCAAAAAAAAAAAAGGAAATGATAATTCTGTAACATAATAGAGGTGTTAGCTAACACTAAGTTGTAATGACATTATAATATATAAATGTATCAAATCAATGTGGTATACACCTTAAACAATGTTATATCTTAGTTATGTTTCATTTAAAGCATGTGTGTGCTCAATCATGTCTGACTCTAAGAACCTATAGACTGTAGTAGCCCGCCAGACTCCTCTGTCCACAGGATTCTCCAGATAAGAACACTAGAGTGGCTTGCTACATTCTCCTCCAGGAGATCTTCCCAACTCAGGGATAGAACCCACATCTCCTGTATCTCCTGCATTGCAAGCAGATTCTTTACTGCCTGAGCCACTGGGTTTTCATTTTAAAAGTATTACCAAATCCTTCCTTTTGCCCCCCTTTTGAGATTCTGTTGACTCTATTCCTTATTTTGGAAAGATAAGTCTTGTTCAGACAAATTATACTTTATTTTACAGATCTTTAACAGTTACAAAAATGCAACTGCATTTCTGTTTGCTGCTACATCAGTACAAAAACTACTGGACAGACTGCCCTAACAATGGAGCATGAGTTTAGAATTATCTAAATAAACATTTNACAGATCTTTAACAGTTATAAAAATGCAACTGCATTTCTGTTTGCTGCTACATCAGTACAAAAACTACTGGACAGACTGCCCTAACAATGGAGCATGAGTTTAGAATTATCTAAATAAACATTTTTAAAGACTGTATAGTAGTATAAAATTCACTGGGTATGAGGTAGTGGAGGATCTTAAGTAATCATCCCCCTGAAGCAGCTGGAACTGAATTAAAAAGCAGTCCAAGGGACTTCTCTGTAGGGGCAGAGAATGCTATGGGAATAGAAGATAAAGAATGGTTTCTAATCAGGAAGCACAAGGGCAGATTCTCTGATGTGTGACTGAGCTGCTGCTCACAGGGAAACTCCTTGAAACCTGCTTCCAGGAAGCAGAGGTACCAGGTTCTATGTCTCAAAGAGGGTGTGCCTGCTAAGTCGTGCATGTCCCTCATCGTATCAGTATGGCCTCACTTGGGTTAAGTCTGATGAAGCAGCTCAACAACGGCAGTGTCTGTGTGTGTCTGTGTGTGTGTGTGTGTGTGTGTCTGTGTGTGTGTGTGTGTGTGTGTCTGTGTGTGTGTGTGTGTGTCTGTGTCTGTGTCTGTGTCTGTGTCTGAGTGATTTTGAACTCTGCCAAGCACCACATCAGTCACTTGGTCGCAGACCACATTCTCTCAAACCCCTGAACTGATCCCACTATCATAGCCCTTCAGAAACATGCAAGAAAATAAAAACCATAGATTCTGAGACAGGATATGGATAATGAGCACCAAACCCTTCCCTTTGCAGTGGAGAGTATGAAGGTCCAGATGATGTATTTCGGCCAGAGTGGTTGATATCCTTAAAGGTATAAAGTAACTATATCAAATATAAAACTAATATCTAACATTTTAAGTATGGGCACATGAATACATAAATTTATTTTCACAACTGACTTTGAGTTAGGCAGAATGGCAATTAGCATCAGTCTCATTTAACAGATGAGGAAGTTGACATTCAGAGAGTCCTAATGAGGACTTCCCCAAAGGCACACCCCCTAGAACACAAGACTTAGTCTTCTCTCTTCAGACTCTGCAGACTTTCTCCTCTTCTACCTTCATATGGGAGAGGGACGACAAGCATGCTACTGAACAGAAGCAGGGAAGAAGCAACAGAGGACAGTCATCTGGCATGTTTCTCTTCAAGGTTTACTCTATAATCTCTGGTTGTCTGAGTTGATGTGTAGTCTGAGTATGTAGGTTGGTGGTGGTTTAGTCGTTAAGTCATATCCAACTTTTGTGATCCCATGGACTGCAGCCCTCCAGGCTCCTTTGTCCATGGGATTTTCCAGGCAAGAACACTGGAGCAGGTTGCCATTTCTTTCTCCAGGGGATCTTCCCAGTCCAGGTAGCAAACCTGCATCTTCGGCATTGCAGGCAGATTCTTGACCTCTGAGTCACCAGGGAAGCCCTGAAGCCTTGTAGGTTGGTGGGATACAAATACAGTGGAAATTGTTTTCTTCATGACTTTTCAAATTCCACAAGTCTATACACTAGCACACTCAAACAATTCTGGGAACAGCCTTTGAATCGCATTCTTCCTTCTCTATTCTGACCTTGACTCCTCTTCACAGGCTCCATTCAGTCCTGCCAGGAGTAACAGTACCAAGTGCATCTGACATCCCAGCCTCCACGTACCCAAAGCTGTGAGTTCTCCATGAGCTATGAGACGAACTGCTCCATGGGGCTGAGTTGACAAAGGTTTATCTTGAGAAGCCATAAAACAATAAACGTGAAGCGGGACTCTATATTCAGGTAATTGAGTCTCTATTCTGAGCTTGCAATGGATTTTTAATTGGTTCGTTTTTCCAAAAGGTCAATGTGTCGAACTTTGAGCCCTTTCCTTAATTCTTAGGATATTTTTTAACACACATTTAGAAAAACACAGGTGCTTAACACATTTTGTCCAGTTAAATGGGCCTCTGCAATCTGAAATTGACATAGGCAGGTGGCTGCCAGGTCCGCACCACTTTGGGAAATGGATGTATTTCTCCCTTCCCGGCTCTCCGCTGGAAGGGAAGGAGGGAGAATGCTGACAGACAACAGCAGGGTGATTCTGAGCTCAGCATCCTATCTTGGTGGTATACCCAAGCTGCAAGATTTATAACCTTCTTGTTACAATGCATCAGCTTCAACACTTTCAGTGAAGTCTTCAATAACTTCGATGACATCTTGCTGAGGGGTTTTGTCATTAAAAGCCTAAAGCTGGTCATTAACAAACCTTCTCTGCAATCATCTACCGCTGTGCTAACTCAGGCATGGATCTCATTGGAAGTTGGGCTGGCTCAGAAACTTTCCAGAAGGCTGCATTTTTTTCCCATGTGGGGTATATTTCTTTAAGAAAAGGAAATATAGTTCCCAATCATTTCATTTCATCATTTATTTCTCATTATCCATTGACTAACTCTTCTCTGAAAGACACAACCAAATTTGACAAACATGTAGAAAGTTACTTCATGACAGAAACAGTGCTTGGGGCTGAAGATATAATTATAAAAAAGACACAGCTCCAACTCTCAAAGGGTGCAGAGATATCCCTCTCCCAAAATTAACTGTCATTTATGGAATCTTTCATAATATGCCAGACTCTGTATTTCAGTTTTATAAGCATTATCATGTTCATTTTTCACCATGCTTTAGAAGACAGATATTTTTATTATCCTCATTTAAAGATTAAATGACTGAAGTGTTTTTTGTTTAAGAATTCCCCCCAAAATCACTGAACATGAAGTGGAAGAACCAAGTTTCAAACCTGTATCTTGCCTGACTTCAAGTTAGCTGATCTTCTCCAGACAACAGGATTGGGCCAGGAAGAAGGTAAAGACGATGACATTTCAATTGAGGAAAGACTGAGAGCCAAGCCACGGGGAGGCACAGGTTCGGTAGGTGTGAGGAACAGGCTGAACTCAACTGAAATCCGCTTTGAGGAGCGTTTACATCATGGGTCAAGTATCACCCACTGAGAATAACTTGCCTGGTTTCTCACACTTTCTCACCTCTTCAGCATCCAGATTATTAAGGTAGCCCTTTATGTGTTCTTGTGCTTCCCTTGTGGCTCAGTTGGTAAAGAATCCTCCTGCAAGGTGGGAGACCTGGGTTCAATCCCTGGGTTAGGAAAATCCCCTGGAGAAGGCAAAGGCTACCCACTCCAGTATTCTGGCCTGGAGAATTCCATGGATAGTCCATGGGGTCACAAAGAGTCAGACACAACTGAACGACTTTCACTTTCATTTACGTGTGCTTATATATAGACTTTATATACAAGAAATTAAAAGACGCTTGCTCCTTAGAAAAAAAGCTATGGCAAACCTAGATAATGTATTAAAAAGCAGAGACTTCACTTTGCCAATAAAGGTCTATATAGTCAAAGCTATGATTTTTCCAGTAGTCATGCATGAATGTGACATCCTCTGAGCCACCAGGGAAGCCCTATGAATATGACAGTTGGACCATAAAGAAGGCTGAGTTGACACCAAAGAATTGATGCTTTCAAACTATGGTGTTGGAGAAGATTCTTAAGAGTCCATTGGACAGCAAGATCAAACGAGTCAATCCTAAAGGAAATTAACCCTGAATATTCATTGGAAGGATTGGTGCTGAAACTGAAGCTCTAATACTTTGGCCGCCTGATGCGAAGAGCCAACTCATTGGAAAAGACCCTGATGCTGGGAAAGATTGAAGGCAGGGGAAGAAGGGTACAACAGAGGATGAGATGGTTGGATGGCATCACTGATTCAATGGACATGAATTTGAGCAAACTCTGGGAGATAGTGAAGGACACGGAAGACTGGTGTGCTGCAGTCCATGGGGTCACAAAGGGTCAGACACAACTGAGTAACTGAACAATAACAATATATATAGACTTAAACTTGCCTGCTGGCCCCAGAGCAGCCAAGACTAGTGTAAATTTTATGAATATAATAGAGATTCAAATCATGTGAGAAAAGCCTAACGCTTTGAAGATCACTGCTTCTTGAGTTTTTACAAAAATCCCTGTGACAGAACAATTCCAGCTACCCAGTTGTTTGATAGTAGTTTCTGCTGCCAATTATTTGATATTTCACTTAATGTGGCAACCTCTCCAAAGGAAGTAATGAATGGAGGGAGGTCCTGGCTGCTAGGTCCTCCATAGGATTCAATCGTAAAGAGCCAGAAGGCCAATGCTACCAGCATTCATTAGGAAGTTTCCCAGAAAAAAATGATGGAAAAATTGCAGACATGGCAGGGTACATTCTGTCATAACTTAGAGACATGAAGGGAAATAGAAATTTTTTTTTAATGTCCTGAGATTCTACTTTTTAAATAATAAGGAAAATAACTTGGGGTGATAGATACATTCTTAAAAGTGCACATTTGGCAGTGATAACAGTTATTACCATTGGTTGAGGGCTTACTATGAGCCAGGCAATTGCTTGGGGTGTTTAGCACAATAGCTTCTTAAATGAAATTTTTACAACTCTGCCAGGGAAAGTATTACCCCATTTTTATAGATGAACAAACTGAGAGTTTGGGAGGTTGAATCATGTGCCCCTAGTTGAATAACTGGACCTGGAATACAAGCCCAGTTATATATCANAGAGCAAGGCTTTTCAACATAAAAGGAGAAAATGTTTTCCTCCCTAAATTCTCACTCATGATTAGATAAATAAACATAGACAGACTCACAGATGAAGGAGTGACTTTAATTTTAACTTGACTATGTTTTACAGTGAAATGTATCTTATGTTCAAAATGTTAAATTAGCTTAAATGAGATTATCTATTAAATAGCATTCTTATTCATCAGAGTTAGTGAACTTACCTGCCTTTTAGACATGTACCCAAAAATGTAGTCCTAAGACTTATAATGAAATTTTGCTAAGTATCCCCTGAATCAATGCGATAAATTAAGTGTTCAGTACAATCTCTGTACAAATTATGTTTGGTTTACTCAGCTCCAAATCAGCATTGCAAATANGTGAACTTACCTGCCTTTTAGACATGTACCCAAAAATGTAGTCCTAAGACTTATAATGAAATTTTGCTAAGTATCCCCTGAATCAATGCGATAAATTAAGTGTTCAGTACAATCTCTGTACAAATTATGTTTGGTTTACTCAGCTCCAAATCAGCATTGCAAATATGGATATCATTGCCAATTATGCTGAACCTAGCTCACTTACATTTCTATAAAGGGAGTTCTGTGCAGCATTTTATTTTCCTTTCTGAATTATATTTTCATTTAATAAAAACAAAATATGTTTCTAATGCAGCATTTCTAGTTATAATACTACAGGAAGTATCTGTGTAGCTTTTTAAAACCTAGAAAAATCATTAAAATTTAAAATGTTACTTATATACTTTCAGTATCATATTCTAATATTGGCTATAATATTTCTTTGAATTTTGGATACAGTAGGGACCTGTATGGAAACTAGGTTCACTCTAGCAAAAGAATCAGTTTAAATAAATGCTAAGTTACATTGCCTCGTAATAGAAAAGCTTTCTAAAAATGCCTCCTAGCATCATGATTATTATGTGTGGAATTGGATTGCTCTTTAGCATAAAACTGTTCCTGTGTGTAAATGTATTTATATTACATCCTCTCTCTTTACTCAATGTAATTAATTAACTATTTCTGAAAAGATTAAAAGTCATTTAAAACAACTTAAATCTATTTCTGTACTTTTTGAAATAGGAATAGTGCCTTTTAATTTTCTTTAGGCATGACTAATTGCTTCAGTGATTAAGTAGATGCTTTTGTTTTTTTTTTGGTAAGGAAGCTAAACATTTATGAGTTTCCCTTTTAATTGTGATTTTTCCCACTTTATTGTTTCATGTTCTGAATCCACATGAATGCTTACTCTGACTTTACAACTTACAGGATTGGAGATAACAGTGAACTTTATATTTATAGTTAACTTGGTAGATCTTTTTCCAGAGTGATTCTTATGTTTTTCTCTGTCACATTCTGTCACTATATTACTTACTCCTCAAATCTAAGCCAAAGGGGCACATTAGCCCATCTTCTACTGACAACAAAAAATCTTCTTAAAAGTATAATTTTGTATTAAAAATGTAAGGATAATTGACCTTGAGTTGATTGTTGATTGCAAACATAAGTTTTCAGCTGTTTTAAAATAGTGTATGGCTTACTTACATGTTGTTATATATGATCGTCCTCTCTGATATCTTCTGTATATTTCTGTATAATTATTTCTTATATATTTAACTGTCACTAGCCTGTAAGCTCTTTGTTACTGTATAATATGTACTTATTAAATTTTTGATAGAGGAATAAATGAGTAAATGAATCTTGGTTTATATATAATACTTACTACTTATTTTTTCAACCAGATTATAAGTCCCTTTTGGACATTGTATTTTATCTGTGTAGTCTTCCACAGTCCATGTCATTTTAATTATGAAAACCACTTTTGTTTAAACATAGTTTTGTCTAGTTACAATCTGATATAACTGAGATATCTCCAAGTCCTACAGTAAAAACTTAGGTTTGCCATTTATTGAGTTATTAAGGGCTGTGACATATTAATTCATTTGATTCCTACAAAAACCTAGTAGTAGTATTTGAACAGCCAGAAAAAGGCTGATTAAAAACTTGAGTAGCTCAGCTGGTAAAGAATCCACCTGCAATGCTGGAGACCCTGGTTAGATTCCTGGGTTGGGAAGTTCCCCTGACGAAGGAATAGGCTACTGACTCCAGTATTCTTGGATTTCCCTGGTGGCTCAGATGGTAAAGAATTCACCTGCAATGCAGGAGACCTGAGTTTGATCCCTGGGTTGGGGAGATCCCCTGGAGAAGGACATGGCTACCCACTCCAGTATTCTTGCCTGGAGAATCCGTATGGACAGAAGAGCCTGGCAGGCTGCAGCCCATGGGGTCACAAAGAGTCGGACGTGACTGAGCATCTGAGCACACACACAAAAGGAAATATAGAAATTCTTTTGGAAAGAAATTTTCAGTGGCTATAAATGTAAGATCTACTGCCTTCTCAGTTTGGTTTCATGATTGATTAAATGTTTATATGAACTTAAGATCTCTAATAAAAGATACAGCTGATCCTTTGTGAAAGATGCATTTTTAAGGAACTATCTCTTCCAGATGAGTAAGGTAGTGAGTTTGACTTCAAAGGATAAGAGAGGTCTAAGGTTAGGAGGAAGTTTTCTCTCTCTGGATTGAAAAAAAATAAAGATAAGAAATAATGTTATTTCTGTCCATGTTCGATTAGTTTAGTGCTGCAAACATATATTGAGTACCCAGTTTCTGTGTGGTTTGGTGCTATGAAAGATACAAAGTGAAATGAGTTGCTCTCTGTATGTTGATCAGAAATTATGGGAAGTCAATTAACGTCTGTTTTAGAATTACAAGAAGTATTAGTAGACACAACAGGTATATCATCTCTAGTTGAAATAAACTTTCCTTAATAGTGTTTTTTACTCCAGGTTAAATCAGCAGAGTTGCTGAGTCAGGTATGTGCAGCAGAGTAAAGACTATCAGGAAGACCTCTACCAAGACGAATGAGAGCGGGCAGTTAGGTTGAACTGGCTTCTTTCTAATAGAATGTTCTTATTTTCCTCAGACCTTTGTTTTGATAGATCTGGAAACTCCATTTTGAAAATGTTTCCAGGGTTAATCAGGCCCAGAAGTAGTAACTCTTACTTCTAGATGCAAAAGTGATAGTCATATAAACCAGGGTGACTACTTATTCCGTTATGTACGACTGTCAGGTACCAAAGGACTCTGCAGGACACTCTCCTGTACAGCTGTGTACACAGCAAAGTGTTGCTTGGTGAGGATGAACTCAAGGCCGAGTGAGTTAACTGGATGAATTGTATCATCAAGCAGTCTATCCCAAGAGGACCACATTCTCAGATCTGTTAACCAGGAAATGTTTGGTGATAAATTCTTGCTCTTCGCCTCTCTCATCACCCCCAGTTTTTCCCATAGGCAATAATACCTCCTTCTCCCTTCCTATTAGAAACTTTTTTTTCATTCTAGTTATAATCATATTAGTTGAGAGATACATCATCCTTTTATAGTCAAACATATTTCCTTAGACTGAACCTGAAAAATCATTTCTTTAGAGTAAGGTCAGCCATCAGGAGAAGACAAAGTATATTTGATAAAATACATGAGGGCTATATTTCTGTAAGTCTTGCTTGTTTCTAGTTTATTCTTTTTTTTTTTTTTTTTAGAAAATAAACTTCTGGTTTTTAAACTAGGAAAGGGTTTTTCATATATCTCACTTATGCAGACTGACACAAGTCTTGGCTATTTTGATCATTAGACATAATCAAGACATAAATATTTCATTGGAAATAAGGTATTTTGATTGTAGACAACACACAATAAAAATGTGTTTCTTATCATTCCTTGAGGAATTTGACTTTTTCTAGATAGCTGTCCTACATATAGCAGGAACTTAAAAGATTGTTTTATTCCTCTTTGAAGATAGTAATTATCTTATTGGTCCTTTTGTGATAGTCACTAAAGGTATTGAGTCTTTTACGTTCAATAGAATTATTTGCAACAAAATCTATTTAAATTATTTTTAGTTTTTCTGTGAAATATCCCACAATTCCCTGCCTAAATAAAACAAATCTAAAAGTATATTGAACGTAGTTTGGCACTTGAAGATAACTTGTAACTGTCAGCGTTCCTTCACTAGTAACCTCTCCTCTGGTGTACTGTTTCTACTGTGTGTATGAATGTGATAGCTGATAACTTTTGTTGCCCTGAGTATGTTGTATAAAGGCTAGTGCAAAAACTTTGTGACATGTTTGGCCATTTATTTTTCTTATAGTAGTATTTTGGATAGCTGAGAGCTAAGCATTTGCCATTTCTAGAGGGGAAAAAAAATAGTCCTTTATAGGTTGCCCCACAAATCCTGTTCATAAAGTCCTGGTAAACCACTACATCCTTTGATAGAATAACTGTTTATGATGACTTGAAAGGTAGTATTCCTGCTGTTTCTTGAACCAGATTCTAGAAAGGTATCAACAAAAGCACTTGAAAGCAAGAGCTTTCCCCATAGGAAGTCTTAATACAAAGTCTTTTAAGTTGATCTTTTACTGTCACAAACACATTCCTCAGAATTATAATCAAGTTGTGAGTTTAGGCATGGTAAAAAATTTCCTGTACTATTAGCTAGTTTTAATAGTCTAACCTTATAATGAGAAGCCAATGGCATCCCACTCCAATATTCTTGCCTGGAAAACACCATGGACCGAGGAGCCTAGTGGGCTGCAGTCCATGGGATCGCTAAGAGTCGGACACGACTGAGCGACTTCACTTTCACTTTTCACTTTCATGCATTGGAGAAGGAAATGGCAACCCACTCCAATGTTCTTGCCTGGAGAATCCCAGGGACGGGGGGAGCCTGGTGGGCTGCCTTCTATGGGGTCGCACAGAGTCGGACACTGAATCGACTTAGCAGCCGCAGCAGCACCAACTTTATAATTGCCTTCCTTATCCTGAAATAGTTTCTAGTTTCACATATTATCTACACCTGCGATTCAGGGCCATTTATACACCTTTCCTTATAACACTTTTAAATTTCTTTTCTGTTTCTCCCTTCATATTTTTGTGCAAGCTGCCTCAATTGTTTCATAATAACCTGTCGCCATCAATTCTAAGAAACCATTTAAATTACTTCCTTCACTTTTTTTTTCAGCTATAGAACCAGAGCCCCAACTTTCCTCTAAGTTTCTAATCAATGTTTACATGTATTTGCAGACTATGTTTTCACAAAGTAAAACATTATTTTGAGCAAATTATGCAATAGAACTAGGAAGGGTTAATTATGAGTAGAATTGTCATTGGATTTCATGAATTTCAGAAAATACTAGGGAAATTAGTGAATATAGAGTAACTAATCTACAACCTCCTCACACATTCCTGACAAATCTGGAAGTGAAACTCTGTTATTGGTTACTAAAAAAAACCATAGATTTGTTTTCCTGTGTGTGGGCCAACTGAAGTTAGACAGCTATTCATACATAAGAATTTAATATTATGAGCCATTCATGTAACTTCTTTTAAAGAATTTTTTGAAGCAAAGGTATTTTTTAGTAGTAGTATTGGAAGACAATCACATCCAAAGAAGTTCTTGGAATTGGAGTTGCAGTTAGAAATATTTGCATGAATAGTACTGCTTAATAAGAGTGCAGTCCACGTGCTATATATGAGGAAGCTAATAAATAGGGTAAAAGGAAAACTCTTAACTTTTTTGTATATTTAAAAAGAATATATTTCTTTTGTACTATTTAAAAATATTTTTAAAATGTAAATATATATAAAAAATAAGATTATGTAACTTGTATTTTTAATTATTTCTGTATTCCTTATCCATCCTAGTTTTTCAGTCTAATGATGTCTTCCATTAACATGAATTAGACTAATATGTCTAGAAACTTTATTCTCTTTATTGAGTTCTTTTTCTTATATATTTGTGTTAACAGCCTTTTAGAAAACACATAATGAGAAATTGCATTATTATGAAGGGACTGTTTTTTCTTTTGAAGCAGTTTTTACTAAATACTAATCAGTTAGCTTTACTTTTTGAGTAATAGTGTGGTAGCATGGTAAATGGATACATCGTGTTGTTGAACTTGTGTTGGTTTACAGAAATCCATAGCCAGTAGCAATTTTTGATTCTTTAAAGTTTTCTGTTCACTAGTGTCTTTAATATTTTGGTATTTAATTTTGAATGCATGTGACAGTTGAGTTAACTATAGGCTTTAAAAGAATTATCAAGAAGGGAAATGTAATTTTTTAATGAAGTGAGACTCCTACAATTTGGGGAATGTGGTTTGTAATTGAATTTTTTTTTTTTTTTAGCACAAGGTAATATTGATTCTGTTTTCCAAGGGAATTTCAGCAATGTACATGGATAATTTAAGAGTTCTTAGTACCTAAATGTAGACTGTTTATATCTTCAGAATATTCTCTTAATATGATTAAAAACGTCATAAAGTATAGAATAAAGCCCATAAAATAGATATAGAATAAAGCCTTGAAAACTTTGTTATACTGAGTATAATTTTTTAAATTTTTAATAGGATACAACATCTATTGAAAAGATGTCAAACTGTTGTGAAGAAATGTAAGTATAAAAGTGAACTCTGTAGTATTCTTATTTAAAAATGTGAACAACTGGTTACATTTGAAAAATGTGTGCATGTAGTGAAAAGATAATATAATGATGGCTTTTCCTTGGTACCTTGTCTAAGGTCTAAGCTAGACAAGCATGACCCAGTCTTACAGTAGGGGTCTTCTAGCCGTGATAGTTTTCAAACAAAATAAGTACTGATCATTCTTGTCCCTTGTCTAACTAAAGTAAGTTAAATTATTTGTCCTGAAAGTACATCAAAAGAGATTTGCTACTGTGTTGTTGACACACATTCTGTTAATCCTGAGATTCTCTGCTTCAAAAGTTGCCTAGGTTGATTGACGACACAGATACAATATCTGCTATCCAGAGTTAAAACTCAGCTGCATGCCATTATGAAAGAAAAGCTGTATTTGTGATGCTGGGACACAATTCATCAGAGTCCAGTAATGGATCCCCAGCCAACCTGTATTGTTTTAGCTGACTGAAGTGCACCATGGGAGTGCTGTCTTTCACTAATAATGCTGTCTTCTGTAGATCGAGGCCCCGAAAGCCATGGCAGCAGACCTTCTCAGAAGTTTTTGGCACTCGCTGGAAGATCCTGTGGTTTATTCCTTTCAGGCGGAGGCAACCACTGCGAGTTCCCTACCACTTTGCCAATCACGTCTAAACAGATGGATGGTGGGCACAGATGGGTCCTCCATGCTGGAAATGCGTTACAGGTTTTCTGATAATAGAACTATGACAGTCTTCAAGTCAATTAAAATCCACCCACCAATCTTAAGCATCATAATGTGCCCCAGGCTTTATTTTAATAGTGATCTTGATCCTGTTGTGGGACTAATAAAAGATCTATATTTAAGTTTTAAAGCATGTTTACTTTCAAATTAGCTTTCCACAGGGATTTCTTTAAATGCTTTTGTTATTAAACTCAAAAGGCACTGATGGGGATGAAATAATTGTACATAATTTCTTTTAGTACTAACAGTGTTACAGATTTCAATTTATGGGAAACTTCAGATGTTTATTTAAAAATTTCACTCTTAAGCAGTACTAACCAAATCTGAATTTAATTCTTAAGATTTTACAAAAGTTGATAAACCTTTTATGTAAATTTTCTTCTTCAAATACAGTTTAAAATATATCTTCCCTTTTATATGTGCTGCAAGATTTTTTTTTAATGCAGCATATATGATTGAACAGCAACAAAAACCAAAAAGCAGCAACACAAAAAAGGGACTGTGTTTTCTTAGAAGTAGTTTCTGATTTTTTTTTCTCTTCACCAAAAACTAAATAAAAACACCACTAAAGTAAAATACCAACTACCTACTTTATTTTAAAGGAAAAATTATTTTTTTCCACATTAACTTTCCCATTTCTTCTCCCTCTACTGTTGTAATTATTGGTTTTCATTGAGATATTTGCTCCAAGGGAGAATTTTTGACTGAACAGACGTGTTCCTATTTTACCCTAAGATTTTGATGAGGGTAAACAATTTGCAATAATTCCACTGATACCTTTTTTTGTGTAGTTATATTAGAAAGCGTTATGTTTTTTAAATGCTAGTGAACTAGATAATATGTAATGTATAGTAAAGAGGAATATTGTGCTTTTGAAAAAATGTATGCTTTTTACTTATTAGATCTAAAATGACACCTTTAAGATTTTTATGTAATAAATATTGGCCAACTAATATTGAAATTTTATTTATAGAAAGTTACTAGTAAAAGTAAGTAAGTAACTTTTGTGTACCTGTAATCACCCAAATTGAAATTAAATTTTAATTGCCCACATGTAATCTGGATGGAGAGACCTTTTGTTGTAGCTAATGTTAGGAAATGACCTTAAAATAAGAAAATATAGTGATCTGTATTCATGATTAGCCTTATAAAAATTTGAATTGTTGATACTGATGGTCTCTTGGAAAGTACAGAACATTTGTGTGAAAAAAATATTTAGTATGTTTTGGAAAAAAATTCAGTTAAAAATTTTTTTTCCATTAGAATACTGCAAAATCCATATATCTTTTCTAAAGAAATTATGTACTCAGTCTTTCTCTTGAAGAGAAGATTGAAGGGGTGTCTAGTGTTCTTGGAGCATAGCAATATTTTCGTTTTAGTTAATTTTGATAGTAAGGAGTCATACCTGAGAAATCATGGAACAGAAGGTTAACCATTGTCAGCTAGTTAACTCTACTGTGTTTAGTTTAGTTTTTAGAAGCTGTAAATAGTCTTCTAAAGTAATAGAATAAGGTCTTCTCAGAGATTTAAGTGCCATGTCTCTCATGTTCTGATTAAAATGCTTTATTATTTAAAAACTTAGACATAGCAAATAAAAATATTTATTGGTGCTGATAAGTTGCATAGTAAATTTAATATAAGAAATATATTTATAGAGCTTAATGAACCACAAAATTAGTATATTCATGCCAGGCAGGTAAATGGGTAGGGTTTTGTGCAAGCTAACATATTGACCAAATTTGGCCTGGTGACAGAAGTTATAAGGAGTATAGATAATGTAGACAGATATCAGTTAAATGCCTTATGCTGTATACATTCCTTTCAAATGAGGACCTTGTGAAAACAGCGTAGCCAAGTGAGGACTCCTAGAGCTTTATGGGTGTATTTATACTTCATGTAGTAGCAGTAGCTACCTTGAAAGGTACTGGGGAGGTCAGTGCCAACCTCTGCCTCAGTGATGAGAACCAGAGGTGGTCTCTTTCCTACTCTAAGGGTCTCTGTTTCTGGCTTTCTTAGATTTCCCAATTTTAGGGCACGTTCTTTTTGCTTCTTTCTCTTTACTTTCCCTGATCCTCATCCCATTGTAGCTGATTCTTCTAAGTTACTGAAATGCAAACTAACGTGCTAGGCAAGGCATATATTTATTTTTCTTTGAATGGCAGAAATGCTACATATCAATATATTTATATAAGAATCTATATAAAGTATAGCTGTGTATACTTATGCTGTAACTTTAAGTGTTTTCAAGTTAGCACACATGACTGGGTTTTGTAATTCTTGGTAACCACGTGAGAGAAGCCACCTGGCACTTGCCTAGGGAGTGCATAAACTCTAGTGTTCTCTCTGCGCCCTCTTTTGGCTAATTGATGTAATTATACTGGCTTTAGAGATTTATTGCCCCACAAATGAATTGTATAGTCAAATTCTAACATTTCAAAGGTACAAATTTAAGGGAAGTCTGTGTAAAAAATGTAAGGTTTTATGAAAATGAATGTGTTCCTATTTATGATTTTGATTCTAGTTCATACAGGTATGACCTCTTTTCTTCATTTATGTGTATTCATATTGTATTTTTTTTACTGTCAGATTTATGTCAGATGAGGATAAATACATATGAAACCATTTCATGAACCTTATTTTGGCAAATTAAGCCTCAGAATTGAAAAAAACCATTACCTTAAAATTACCGATTTACTACAAAGCAAACTTACTGTAGTTACAATAGCAAGCAAGTGTCTAGTGTATTTTACTGAGTATATAAAAAAATACATTTAGTTTTTAATCCCAGTTTTGGAATGAATTTTTTTTTTTTTACTGATTCAGTTGCATTAAANCTTAATATGATTAAAAACATCATAAAGTATAGAATAAAGCCCATAAAATAGATATAGAATAAAGCCTTGAAAACTTTGTTATACTGAGTATAATTTTTTAAATTTTTAATAGGATACAACATCTATTGAAAAGATGTCAAACTGTTGTGAAGAAATGTAAGTATAAAAGTGAACTCTGTAGTATTCTTATTTAAAAATGTGAACAACTGGTTACATTTGAAAAATGTGTGCATGTAGTGAAAAGATAATATAATGATGGCTTTTCCTTGGTACCTTGTCTAAGGTCTAAGCTAGACAAGCATGACCCAGTCTTACAGTAGGGGTCTTCTAGCCGTGATAGTTTTCAAACAAAATAAGTACTGATCATTCTTGTCCCTTGTCTAACTAAAGTAAGTTAAATTATTTGTCCTGAAAGTACATCAAAAGAGATTTGCTACTGTGTTGTTGACACACATTCTGTTAATCCTGAGATTCTCTGCTTCAAAAGTTGCCTAGGTTGATTGACGACACAGATACAATATCTGCTATCCAGAGTTAAAACTCAGCTGCATGCCATTATGAAAGAAAAGCTGTATTTGTGATGCTGGGACACAATTCATCAGAGTCCAGTAATGGATCCCCAGCCAACCTGTATTGTTTTAGCTGACTGAAGTGCACCATGGGAGTGCTGTCTTTCACTAATAATGCTGTCTTCTGTAGATCGAGGCCCCGAAAGCCATGGCAGCAGACCTTCTCAGAAGTTTTTGGCACTCGCTGGAAGATCCTGTGGTTTATTCCTTTCAGGCGGAGGCAACCACTGCGAGTTCCCTACCACTTTGCCAATCACGTCTAAACAGATGGATGGTGGGCACAGATGGGTCCTCCATGCTGGAAATGCGTTACAGGTTTTCTGATAATAGAACTATGACAGTCTTCAAGTCAATTAAAATCCACCCACCAATCTTAAGCATCATAATGTGCCCCAGGCTTTATTTTAATAGTGATCTTGATCCTGTTGTGGGACTAATAAAAGATCTATATTTAAGTTTTAAAGCATGTTTACTTTCAAATTAGCTTTCCACAGGGATTTCTTTAAATGCTTTTGTTATTAAACTCAAAAGGCACTGATGGGGATGAAATAATTGTACATAATTTCTTTTAGTACTAACAGTGTTACAGATTTCAATTTATGGGAAACTTCAGATGTTTATTTAAAAATTTCACTCTTAAGCAGTACTAACCAAATCTGAATTTAATTCTTAAGATTTTACAAAAGTTGATAAACCTTTTATGTAAATTTTCTTCTTCAAATACAGTTTAAAATATATCTTCCCTTTTATATGTGCTGCAAGATTTTTTTTTAATGCAGCATATATGATTGAACAGCAACAAAAACCAAAAAGCAGCAACACAAAAAAGGGACTGTGTTTTCTTAGAAGTAGTTTCTGATTTTTTTTTCTCTTCACCAAAAACTAAATAAAAACACCACTAAAGTAAAATACCAACTACCTACTTTATTTTAAAGGAAAAATTATTTTTTTCCACATTAACTTTCCCATTTCTTCTCCCTCTACTGTTGTAATTATTGGTTTTCATTGAGATATTTGCTCCAAGGGAGAATTTTTGACTGAACAGACGTGTTCCTATTTTACCCTAAGATTTTGATGAGGGTAAACAATTTGCAATAATTCCACTGATACCTTTTTTTGTGTAGTTATATTAGAAAGCGTTATGTTTTTTAAATGCTAGTGAACTAGATAATATGTAATGTATAGTAAAGAGGAATATTGTGCTTTTGAAAAAATGTATGCTTTTTACTTATTAGATCTAAAATGACACCTTTAAGATTTTTATGTAATAAATATTGGCCAACTAATATTGAAATTTTATTTATAGAAAGTTACTAGTAAAAGTAAGTAAGTAACTTTTGTGTACCTGTAATCACCCAAATTGAAATTAAATTTTAATTGCCCACATGTAATCTGGATGGAGAGACCTTTTGTTGTAGCTAATGTTAGGAAATGACCTTAAAATAAGAAAATATAGTGATCTGTATTCATGATTAGCCTTATAAAAATTTGAATTGTTGATACTGATGGTCTCTTGGAAAGTACAGAACATTTGTGTGAAAAAAATATTTAGTATGTTTTGGAAAAGAATTCAGTTAAAAATTTTTTTTCCATTAGAATACTGCAAAATCCATATATCTTTTCTAAAGAAATTATGTACTCAGTCTTTCTCTTGAAGAGAAGATTGAAGGGGTGTCTAGTGTTCTTGGAGCATAGCAATATTTTCGTTTTAGTTAATTTTGATAGTAAGGAGTCATACCTGAGAAATCATGGAACAGAAGGTTAACCATTGTCAGCTAGTTAACTCTACTGTGTTTAGTTTAGTTTTTAGAAGCTGTAAATAGTCTTCTAAAGTAATAGAATAAGGTCTTCTCAGAGATTTAAGTGCCATGTCTCTCATGTTCTGATTAAAATGCTTTATTATTTAAAAACTTAGACATAGCAAATAAAAATATTTATTGGTGCTGATAAGTTGCATAGTAAATTTAATATAAGAAATATATTTATAGAGCTTAATGAACCACAAAATTAGTATATTCATGCCAGGCAGGTAAATGGGTAGGGTTTTGTGCAAGCTAACATATTGACCAAATTTGGCCTGGTGACAGAAGTTATAAGGAGTATAGATAATGTAGACAGATATCAGTTAAATGCCTTATGCTGTATACATTCCTTTCAAATGAGGACCTTGTGAAAACAGCGTAGCCAAGTGAGGACTCCTAGAGCTTTATGGGTGTATTTATACTTCATGTAGTAGCAGTAGCTACCTTGAAAGGTACTGGGGAGGTCAGTGCCAACCTCTGCCTCAGTGATGAGAACCAGAGGTGGTCTCTTTCCTACTCTAAGGGTCTCTGTTTCTGGCTTTCTTAGATTTCCCAATTTTAGGGCACGTTCTTTTTGCTTCTTTCTCTTTACTTTCCCTGATCCTCATCCCATTGTAGCTGATTCTTCTAAGTTACTGAAATGCAAACTAACGTGCTAGGCAAGGCATATATTTATTTTTCTTTGAATGGCAGAAATGCTACATATCAATATATTTATATAAGAATCTATATAAAGTATAGCTGTGTATACTTATGCTGTAACTTTAAGTGTTTTCAAGTTAGCACACATGACTGGGTTTTGTAATTCTTGGTAACCACGTGAGAGAAGCCACCTGGCACTTGCCTAGGGAGTGCATAAACTCTAGTGTTCTCTCTGCGCCCTCTTTTGGCTAATTGATGTAATTATACTGGCTTTAGAGATTTATTGCCCCACAAATGAATTGTATAGTCAAATTCTAACATTTCAAAGGTACAAATTTAAGGGAAGTCTGTGTAAAAAATGTAAGGTTTTATGAAAATGAATGTGTTCCTATTTATGATTTTGATTCTAGTTCATACAGGTATGACCTCTTTTCTTCATTTATGTGTATTCATATTGTATTTTTTTTACTGTCAGATTTATGTCAGATGAGGATAAATACATATGAAACCATTTCATGAACCTTATTTTGGCAAATTAAGCCTCAGAATTGAAAAAAACCATTACCTTAAAATTACCGATTTACTACAAAGCAAACTTACTGTAGTTACAATAGCAAGCAAGTGTCTAGTGTATTTTACTGAGTATATAAAAAAATACATTTAGTTTTTAATCCCAGTTTTGGAATGAATTTTTTTTTTTTACTGATTCAATTGCATTAAAATAATGAGATTACTAATTCTTTCTATAATTTTCTTCATTCCTTTTAATTATCCTGCTGTGAGTTAGAACTGTACCTTTAGTAGCTGATTTATTGTATATTCTGGATAACCATGAAAATAACTAATGATGTTGAACATTGGAAAATAATTATGAGCAGTGAGATTATTGATGTAATATATATATTGAATGAAGTATTTCCTTATAAACATTCCATTTCATTTTAAGTGAAATGTATGTTAAAGGATGTTTTATGTCAGCAAAGTCAATAATTGGGCTTCTGGAAATGAAAGGTTTTTAAGTGGATGCTGGAATTTATACCTCTTGAACAATTATGTTTGTTGCTATTTATTTCTGCAAACAAAAATATTTTATAGGCTCAAGATTGTGGGCAAAAATTGACTGAGTTCAAAATTTTGAAAATACTAAATCAGCTGATGTTCCACTGTAAGAAAAATAACTATTTTGCTTAAGAATTGTATTAAAAATATTTGTGGTTAACTTAAGAAATAGGTATATTTAAAATAGTAATATATTAATCTCTTTGAGCAGAAGAAAGCGTAGTTTTAAATAATAGAAATAGAAGACATAAGCATAGATAAAGTTTAGTATAACAGCTAAGTTAAAATTTCTATCAGAATGGGCATTACTGATTGTTTGCTAAAGCTTAGGGGTATTTTTCTCTAGGATGGTGGCTAATTTTAACTGTTCATCAGGCTTTTTCAGGCTGCTTTGGTACAAATAATAAATTGAAGGTATGTTTCACCCCAAAGGGTGTTTTGATGCTAATCATGAAGACTTGAGTTAGGAGAACACCTCCACACAAGACGTATGAAATAATTTTGGTTTTTAAGCATGTAGCTTTCTATGTGTTAGATAATGGAGTGGTTTAAATGTTGTCACTTATGTTGTTATAAAATCATGATATATGCAGCTGTAGTTTACAAAAGCATTAATATTAACAGAGCTGCTAGTCTTTCCCTGGACTTTTCTCTAGTATCTACTTCCCTTATGCTTCCTGTGTGAATAGACTGCTTAGCTCAAGTTTACTAAACTATTGCTGCTTTATTAAATGTTTTTGACATGACCTCTATCTATGTAGATATAGCTAGAATTTATTTGGTACAGTTTATACTTATAAACATTAAATTATTATTAGATATGGGATTTTTTTACCCAATTCTCCTACTGTTGCTTTTAAAAAAGTAAGTACAAATGTAGTTAGTAAGTCATACACATTTAGTATGTTCTACTTGCTAGTATTAGTAGTCATATAACTAGTAAATGAATGAATGTAGTATTTAATATCCACATTTATTACTTTAGATCCTAAGAATCCTCTGAATTTCTCTGTAAATCACTAATTTCATTGAACTCTGAATTTAGCCATTCTCAATTGAATCCTAGAATATTCTTCAGTAGAACATGAAAAAGTAATAGAACCAACTTGCTTGAAGTATTGTGAACCAATGCTGTTGTTCTGTATATCAGTCAGTATTTAACATTTCTGCTGTGTTTAGGATGGTGATGGTTTAACTTCAGGAAAGCTTTCTCTTATGTCTCCTTTCATTATCATTGTGCAATTTTTAACAACTAAATTTAGTGCATTTTTGTCTGATCTTCAGATATTATAGTATGCTGCTTGCTATGCTAATTTGAAACAGAAATAATAGTGATCTTTATTCTTATGTTATTGGTATTTTCCATTATTATTAATTTTTTTTTTGCTATATTATTTCCTTTTTCCTTTTTCTACCATAGAGTACAGGTATAAATGAGGAGTGAGTAGCCAAAACTGGATAAAGAGAGTAGGGGAACATAATGAGATAGAGAGAAGGCTAGACAGACTATGTATAATCAGCATCTTAACAGCAGGGTTTACTGGACACAGAATTTCCCTGCTGCAATCACTTTAGCCTTATCTCCTGTTGATACCGTTTTACTGTAAGAGTTGTTAATGCATGTAAGCATTTAGTTTGAGTTATTTTACCTAAGGAGTTTATATTGCTGATTCTTGTCAGCTAGTCAGATGCCTTTGAGAAATTCTTTTTAATTTTAAACATCATAATTGTATAGTGTCTGCTGTCAGGAAGTTTCAAGAATTATGTGGCAGAACAGCTATTTAATGCCAAGGAGAAGTGAATAGGTTGCCTAAAGTTTGACTGAAGAAACTAGGACCTTATTATAAGTCTCCTATTATTGGAGAAAGGATACTATGTATTAAAGTAGAACTTGTCAACAGAGAGAAAATCAACTGTTTGTATATGAAGGGTGATTTTTCACTTTAAATTTTGGACTATTTCAGATATTTTGAGATCTTGAGGGTCTCCATAGCTGTTGGTATTGTGAATTCCTGTAACATGTAATATGGTGCCTACCACAGTCGTGCAGCACTCCGATCTTTTTGATATTGATAGCTTTATATATAAACAGAGATGTGGACAAAACAGTAGCAACAAAAGGTGTGTTTCTTTTTGTGGCTTTGCTTGTCTGTTGACTAAGTACAGGGTTTAATTGCGTAGGCTGTTAACTAAAGGGAAAGCTTGCCTGCATATTGCAAGCTCATTCTTGCTAGAGTGTGTTGGGTGATATTTGCACTGTTGGTGCCTGCAGTTAGTGTTTTACAACCTCAATAACTAAAACATCCTGGTGCTACTCACTTTAGCCTTGAGTGACATTTTTAACTCCCATACCAAAGAGTTAATTTTCTTTTCAGTTCACTGAGGGTTCTCTTCTCACGTCCTTGTGTTTATAAAGGAGAATTTGATGTTACTAAGAACAATTCTGATTCATAGATGTTAGTTTTTGCACACTGCTGCCTCAATTTAGTTGGCTTTAAATGTCTCTCACTTGGACTTTATGTTTTTTAGTTAGGAAGATTAGTATGATGTTTAATTTTGTATTTTCATATTGATTGGCCACTTTAAAATGTAGTATGNTTCCCTTGTGGCTCAGTTGGTAAAGAATCCTCCTGCAAGGTGGGAGACCTGGGTTCAATCCCTGGGTTAGGAAAATCCCCTAGAGAAGGCAAAGGCTACCCACTCCAGTATTCTGGCCTGGAGAATTCCATGGATAGTCCATGGGGTCACAAAGAGTCGGACACAACTGAGCGACTTTCACTTTCATTTACGTGTGCTTATATATAGACTTTATATACAAGAAATTAAAAGACGCTTGCTCCTTAGAAAAAAAGCTATGGCAAACCTAGATAATGTATTAAAAAGCAGAGACTTCACTTTGCCAATAAAGGTCTATATAGTCAAAGCTATGATTTTTCCAGTAGTCATGCATGAATGTGACATCCTCTGAGCCACCAGGGAAGCCCTATGAATATGACAGTTGGACCATAAAGAAGGCTGAGTTGACACCAAAGAATTGATGCTTTCAAACTATGGTGTTGGAGAAGACTCTTAAGAGTCCATTGGACAGCAAGATCAAACGAGTCAATCCTAAAGGAAATTAACCCTGAATATTCATTGGAAGGATTGGTGCTGAAACTGAAGCTCTAATACTTTGGCCGCCTGATGCGAAGAGCCAACTCATTGGAAAAGACCCTGATGCTGGGAAAGATTGAAGGCAGGGGAAGAAGGGTACAACAGAGGATGAGATGGTTGGATGGCATCACTGATTCAATGGACATGAATTTGAGCAAACTCTGGGAGATAGTGAAGGACACGGAAGACTGGTGTGCTGCAGTCCATGGGGTCACAAAGGGTCAGACACAACTGAGTAACTGAACAATAACAATATATATAGACTTAAACTTGCCTGCTGGCCCCAGAGCAGCCAAGACTAGTGTAAATTTTATGAATATAATAAAGATTCAAATCATGTGAGAAAAGCCTAACGCTTTGAAGATCACTGCTTCTTGAGTTTTTACAAAAATCCCTGTGACAGAACAATTCCAGCTACCCAGTTGTTTGATAGTAGTTTCTGCTGCCAATTATTTGATATTTCACTTAATGTGGCAACCTCTCCAAAGGAAGTAATGAATGGAGGGAGGTCCTGGCTGCTAGGTCCTCCATAGGATTCAATCGTAAAGAGCCAGAAGGCCAATGCTACCAGCATTCATTAGGAAGTTTCCCAGAAAAAAATGATGGAAAAATTGCAGACATGGCAGGGGACATTCTGTCATAACTTAGAGACATGAAGGGAAATAGAAATTTTTTTTTAATGTCCTGAGATTCTACTTTTTAAATAATAAGGAAAATAACTTGGGGTGATAGATACATTCTTAAAAGTGCACATTTGGCAGTGATAACAGTTATTACCATTGGTTGAGGGCTTACTATGAGCCAGGCAATTGCTTGGGGTGTTTAGCACAATAGCTTCTTAAATGAAATTTTTACAACTCTGCCAGGGAAAGTATTACCCCATTTTTATAGATGAACAAACTGAGAGTTTGGGAGGTTGAATCATGTGCCCCTAGTTGAATAACTGGACCTGGAATACAAGCCCAGTTATATATCATTTCAAGTTTTTGTGTCTCCACTGTGTTGCTTTTCTCTTATCCATATCTACATTAATTAAAACAAAGCCTGTTTAAAGGCATTTAAATAATGCAGTGATTAAAAAGGCATTCACTGATTTCTCCCTTTTTTTTCCTGAAATGACATTTTCCTCTTTTTTTTTTTCTCCTTTTCTCATAAGGAAATAGAAACATTAGCTTTCTTTTTACAGCTCAATTAATTGCTGTGGGATTTTACCTGACGAGATTAGTAAGGCCTTCAGGCAGACACCATTGATCCAACTATAGCGTCATTATGCGCCTGTCCATATGCATGATGTGGGAGGGAAGGCTTTGTTCCTGAGAATCACAAAGCCATCATCCATCTGACTCCCTGGGTTCTGGTGGCCTCTCACCTGCCGAGCTTCCCACAAATACCTTCCTCGGCTTGTTATTGCTTTTAATCGCTCACAGGGTGGTTCTTCCCAGTGAAGTGTTCGCCAGTCAAGATCATCAGCATTGCCTTGGAGGAGTCTCAGGAAATTGATCAGTTACTTCAGCTCCCTTCCTCTGCTGAGATGCAGGATATGCGGCATCTGAGCTTTGTCCAAGGTCATAGGACCTGCGGGCTCCTGCAGAGGCAGCACGAAACCCTTTCAAAGAATTTACGCAAGCCCAGGGCCCCCAAACATGAGGCAAAGTTTCTAGAAGTGCGGTGGGACAAGCAAGTGCTCTGAGTCAGAAAGCCCTGGACTCAGGGATCCTATCAAACACCAAAATAGTGGTAGTAATAATAATACTATACACATTCTGCCTTGTTCCAGCAAATATTACTTAGTAACTTTGTTATCTCGAGCAAACGACTTAGCCTCTTTGAAACTCAGTTTTCTCATCTGTAAAATAGGAGCAATGACCTCATCTCACTGTCTTGAAAATAAAATAATGTGATGGCATCAATTAAGACTCTTTTTGTTCCAAGTGATAGAAATCCAGTCAGAATCAGGTGAACTAGAAAGAGCACTTAATTATAAGTAAAAGTAATGTTTCTCAAAAACATGTTTGCAGCTGAGTCTGAGACAAACTGGAATTAGAAGCACAACTGTCCCCCTGATCTCTCCCTGGTTTCTTGTCTCCATTTCCCTGGGTGCACTGGTAGCTGTTCCCCACCCACCTTCTCACTACCCCTAAGCTTTACATGGAAAGGCATAGCCACCAATGGCCCACAAAGTTACATCACCTTGCCAGTCCATGCTATGAGACAAGCAAAATGATTGGTCCAAATTCTAAATCCCAGGGAAGAATTGGGATTGATCCACCTCACGTCACGTGTCTACATCTAGATCAATCAATTATCTGTTGACAAAGAGCAGTTGTTTATTCTGCTTACATAGCTATCCCCATGGTAAGTCTAAGAATAGGGGCAAGGTGGGTATTTCCTAGAAAGAAAAGGGACTCGTTATTAGAAAAGAGTTTCACTGCAGAAGAGAGAACTGGTGTTCACTACAACAACGTATGAAAAATAGCTATCACTATATCCAGTCCAGAATAGATACACTTAATACAGTGTTTTTGGTCAATGTGTAGATTTCTACACATTTTGAAAAACTATATTTTCCAAAAATACAATATTATTTGTTAATTACAAAGAATAGAAATCATAATGTTAAGAATCAGAAGAGAATGTAGATGCTGTAAATAATTAATGGTTTAAGTTCACACTTTTTACATTAATTCAACAGTACAATAGGAATTCCATAAGTTCAAAAGCAGGATTTTGTTCCTAACTTTATCTTCTCTCCTATCCCTCACAAACCCAGATCTTCTCACATTTTCTTCTCTTGCCTTCAGTTACTTTTCTATCTTTAAGTTATCCTAGTTTGAGGGTCCACTGGTGAGTTTTTAGTGTTAAAGATCTAAGGCACTGTACAAAGTACTAAAAATGACTTCAGAGAACAAAGAAATGTCCTTCTATGTTAGCACTCAACAGAGCACCAAGATGGGAATGAAGAAAGACAATTTCTACTTTTTCTCTTTTTTCCCTAAAATACACAGAACAGTTTTGAACAAGTCCTTTGTGGTCCCTAGGGCATCCATAAATCTGATGATCATAACCAGCCTACTTGTCTCTTGAGGTGAAGTTGGAAACATCGGCGTATTAACTACGAGCAGGGTCATTTATAACCCACTCCAGTATTCTTGCCTGGGAAATTCCATGAACAGAAGAGTTTGACGCGCTATAGTCCGTGGGGTCGCAAAAAGTCAGACATGACTTAATGATTAAATAGCAGCAGCAGGGTCATTTACAGGGAGAAATGGGGAAGAATCTCAGAAAACTAGAGATTTTCTTTTCTTATCAGAAGGTGAATTCCCACACAGAGGATGAATCTTTTTTTGTGTGTAACACAAAAGAATGATTTTGCGGTGTAAAATGGTAGAAATTCAATTGCCCTCTGTCAATAAACCCCAGGGCTAGGTGAGGAATTGAGTCAATATATTTGAGGTTTTGGAAAGAAACCACTTTGTGTCACTTTCCAGAATTCCTTCTCACTGATTCCAGTATATTACTGATTTAGTTTGGAAAGAATAATTCCAGGACCTCTCAAACAGAATGAGGAGAAATAACTGCCTATCATGGATTTTTTAAAAAAAGGAAATTGAAAGTCTCATTTTCATTGAATTTTGTTGCTATGATATGATTTCTTTACAGGGAGGAGAAATTAAATTTATGAAGCAACAGTGTTCCAAGTGATAGCTAAAAGGGAGAAATTAACTGAGGCAGAAATATGTGTTACCAGCTAAAGATCATTCCTTCACATTTGTTTTCAAATATGAAAAGAATTCCTTTGGGTAAAAGGAGTTACCAGGATAACAATATTGTCTTGAAATAAAAATCACAGATTCTATATGGCAAAAAGAATGTCTGCTGTTTGGTTACCCTTTAGATGAAATATGCATTGATTATAGACACATACCACTTGAAAGTTTATTACACAAATGCTTGATTTTGGTCCTTTAAGAATTCTGCCAATTCATTTCTTGATAGTTAGGACATTAAAATATGCAAATAAGCATGCTCTAGTTGGTCAGTGCTGATCTACGTGTAATAACTAATGCTCTCTCCCAACAGCCCCCACTCCTTCTATTCATGTCACCTTCACCCAGGAGTCACAAAATGCTGAAGACTGTTGCTTTTTACTTGATTAAATTTCAGNCTAGTTGGTCAGTGCTGATCTACGTGTAATAACTAATGCTCTCTCCCAACAGCCCCCACTCCTTCTATTCATGTCACCTTCACCCAGGAGTCACAAAATGCTGAAGACTGTCGCTTTTTACTTGATTAAGTTTCAGCAGGTTGAAGCTAGGCCAAATTTTTCACCTTCCTCTTTCCTAAATACCTTTTTTCTCCCCCCTCTGTTAATTACATAGCTTTACACTCATTTACATGAATTTCAGCTTTCAAAATCATTGGTCTTTGCTGAATGCAAATAGGCACATGGGAAAACCATATCAAGTTTGCACAATTGATCTTTCATCATTTCAAATGGTACCTTTGAACAGTTCCTGAAATGTCTGTCTGAAATACTCCCAGCGCTGAGTGTCATCAAAAGATGTGGGGTCACCCTGGGGAAACCCATTCTCAGTGATGTAAATTACAGGGTTATTATACGTATCCTGGAATGAGAAAGCAGAAGTTTTATTCCAAACAGATGTAAAAAAAAAAAATCTCATAAAATCAGGTGCATTACCCTCTATCTTCTCTAAGCTACAACCCCAAAACTAGTTTTCATCAAATTGCACTGACCCTATTAACTTAATTTTCCGCGCACTGACCTTTTATAACTAACAATGGAAAAGAAAAACTGTGCAAATATCCATGAAGACAGTCAAATGACTCTTGTTATAATGAGAAGACAGAAATATCTTTCTTCCATCAGCATCTGCTGATTGTCATTGCTCCTTAACCCCTTGGTCCCCCTCTCCCCAGTAGCTATATTCTCTATTCCCCCAATAGCATCTGCTGCTGCTGCTAAGTCATTTCAGTCGTGTCCGACTCTGTGCGACCCCTTAGACGNATTCTCAGTGATGTAAATTACAGGGTTATTATACGTATCCTGGAATGAGAAAGCAGAAGTTTTATTCCAAACAGATGTAAAAAAAAAAAATCTCATAAAATCAGGTGCATTACCCTCTATCTTCTCTAAGCTACAACCCCAAAACTAGTTTTCATCAAATTGCACTGACCCTATTAACTTAATTTTCCGCGCACTGACCTTTTATAACTAACAATGGAAAAGAAAAACTGTGCAAATATCCATGAAGACAGTCAAATGACTCTTGTTATAATGAGAAGACAGAAATATCTTTCTTCCATCAGCATCTGCTGATTGTCATTGCTCCTTAACCCCTTGGTCCCCCTCTCCCCAGTAGCTATATTCTCTATTCCCCCAATAGCATCTGCTGCTGCTGCTAAGTCATTTCAGTCGTGTCCAACTCTGTGCGACCCCTTAGACGACCAGGCTCTCCCGTCCCTGGGATTCTCCAGGCAAGAACACTGGAGTGGGTTGCCATTTCCTTCTCCAATGCATGAAAGTGAAAAGTGAAGTCGCTCAGTTGTGTCTGACTCCTAGTGACCCCATGGACCACAGCCCACCAAGCTCCTCCATCCATAGGATTTTCCAGGCAAGAGTACTGGAGTCGGGTGCCATTGCCTTCTCCCCACCCCCTGCCCGATAGCGGAAATCCTAAAAAACTGATAACTTAACATTTCATTTCAGCTACCTAGATGCCATTCAGTGTAATAGAGACCCAGAAAGGATTCAGCTATTTCAAATCCCTATTAGGCCTTTTAGTAACTCAATTGTGACCCCAGCCTGGAAAATATGTCCAAGGTACTACTATAGCTACAACTGAATTTAACAGCAAATCCTAAGTCTAATCATGGCTTTGAAGCCCTTTATCCCTGGTGGCTCAGACCATAAAGAATCTGCCTGTAATTCAAGAGACCCAGGTTTGATCCCTGGGTCAGGAAGAATCCCTGGAGAAGAGAATGGCAATCCCCCTCCAGTATTCTTGCCTGGAGAATTCTATGGACAGAGAAGCCCAGCAGACTGCATACAGTCCATGGGGTCACAGAGTTGGCAACTGAGCAACTAACACTACTAATCAGCTAATTATCCTTCATTGACTTAAATCCTAATCACCTTTTCCCAGGCCAACAAATGTATATGCTATTGCCTAAAGCATTCATTGCTCAGGTCTTTATACACATAGACATAGGCCCATCTTCCCATCTTCCCACGTTTGGGTACACATGGGTGCAAACAAATAGTGCATTTACCTTAATGTATTTCAGTAGCTTACGTATTCCCCACGGCACCACACAGACCCAATTCAAACTTATCCAAGATGGGTCTGGAAAAACTTCAACCTCCACATCCTGGAGTAAACCCAGTTCTCCTTTCTTGTTCTCCTGGTTCTTGACTAAGCGAGTTGTGTAATACTGCACAGCAAAGAAATCAGCAGTGCCTTTGATCATCCTCTTCTCTTCTGTAAATTCTGGAAGCCGTGATGATGAGTAGCCCTGCTTTTTACTCATGACGGCAACCTGAGACTTGACAACTTCAGGATAATCACCATCAATAAATATGGGTTTAGCAAAGAAGTCCAACTGGAATGCCATGGCTCTTTTAACTGCTTCCTGGTCAGACACTGAGTAGGGTTCTGCTGGTTCTGCCCAGCCAGCAAAAATTGATAGAGATACCATGCCCTTCTGCTCTTTTCGGAATAAGGAATCATAGCTGTGCCAGGATCTGGCATGAGCTTTAATCAAATTATGAGCTGCCTGATAAGCCTTAGTTCCAACATGAGGTACACCAGGAGGAAATACACCAAACTCATATGCCATCACAGCAAAAATATTAGGCTCATTTATGGTGATCCACTGCTTGACTCGATTCCCAAACGTACTGAAGCAAAAACGGGCATATTTGTCGAAGGATTCGATAATTGCCTCTGAGAGCCAACCTCCTTGGTCTTCCAAGGCCTGAGGCAAATCAAAGTGGTAGAGGGTCACAATGGGTGTGACCCCATTTGCTAACAAATCATCAATGATCTTATTATAATAGTCGATTCCTAGGAGAAAAATAAAAGAAAGTATGAGAAGAAAAGTCATCTTCATTATGCTGACAATAAATAAAGATTGGGAGAGGATCAGGAATAACAATTTCCTAAAAAACTTTAATCCAAAATAATGTTCATAACTTCCTACCTATAATCAATTAAAGATTGGAAGAAAACATGAAGTCCAAGGAAGACTGGCTGATCAGAGACAAGAGAATGTGATGGGGTGACACAATTATGGAAGCTGTTACATTCTGAAAGGGATTCATTTGGACAGGTTGCTATCACGTAACTTTGTGCCAATGGGACACTTACTGAAATTATTCTATTTGTTGGGTGGGGGGATAAATTTGGAGTTTGGGATTAACATATACATACTACTCTATATAAAATAGATAACCAGAAAGGACCTACTGTAGAGTCCAGGAAACAATAGTCTCTAAGGAAAGAGACTTTGAAAAAGAATATATATATTCATATATATATATATATATATAACACACACATATATATTCTTATATACATATATAACACATATATGTATATGTAACTGAATCACTTTGCCAAACATCTGAAACTAACATTGCATTGTAAATCAACTATACTTAAATTAAAATTTTAAATTTACATATTCATATTTTAANAAAAGAAGAAGGTATATATAACACACACATATATATTCTTATATACATATATAACACATATATGTATATGTAACTGAATCACTTTGCCAAACATCTGAAACTAACATTGCATTGTAAATCAACTATACTTAAATTAAAATTTTAAATTTACATATTCATATTTTAAAAAATTATTCTTTGCTTATTTGCGTTTGACTTTTTACTCAATTCTACTAGAATTGTTGTTATTGTTGTTTACTTGCTCAGTCGTGTCCACCTCTTTGCCACCACATGGACTGCAGCACACCAGGCTTCCATGTCCTTCACCATCTCCTGGAACTTGCTCAAACTCTTGTCCTGTGACTGTGATGCCATCCAACCATCTCATCCTCTGTCATACCCTTCTTCTGCCTTCAGTCTTTCCCAGCATCAGCATCTATTCCAGTGAGTCCATTCTTTGCATCAGGTACCCAAAGTACTGGGGCTTCAGCTTCAGCCTCACTCCTTAAAATGAATATTCAGGATTGATTTCCTTTAGGATTGCTGGTTTGATCTCCTTGCAGTACAAGGGACTCTCAAGAGTATTCTCCAACACCACTGTTTGAAAGCATCAGTTTTTCAGTGGTGCTCAACTTTCTTTATGGTCCAGCTCTCACATTCATGCATGACTACTGGAAAAGCCATAGCTTAACTAGATGAGCTTTAATTGGCAAAGTGATGTCTCTGCTTTTTAATACACTGTCTAGGTTGGTCATAGCATTTCTTCCAAGGAGCAAGCATCTTTTAATTTCATGACTGCAGTCACCATCTGCAGTTATTTTGGAGACCAAAAAAATAAAGTCTGTCACTGTTTCCATTGTTTTCCCATCTGTTTGCCATGAAGCGATAGGGCCAGATGCTGTGATCATTTTTTGAATGTTGAGTTTTAAGGCAGCTTTCTCCTTTTCTTTTCACATTCATCAAGAGGCTCTTTAGTTCCTCTTAGCTTTCTGCCATAAGACTGGTGTCATCTGCATATCTAAGGTTATTGGTTCTTCTCCCACCAATCTTGATTCTGGCTTGTGCTTCACCTAGTCCAGCATTTCACATGATGTACTCTGCATTAAAGTTAAATAAGCAGGGTTACAATAAAGACCCTTGACGTACTCCTTTCTCAATTTTGAACCAGTCCGTTGTTTCATGTCCTGTTCTAACTGTTGTTTCTTGATCTGCATACAGGTTTCTCAGGAAACAGATAAGGTGGTCTGGCATTCCCATCACTTGAAGAATTTTTCACGGTTTGTTGTGATCCACAGAGTCAAAGGCTTTAGCATAGTCAATGAAGCAAAAGTAGATGTTTTTCTGGAACTCTCTTGCTTTTTCAATGATCCAACATATGTTGGCAATTTGATCTCTGGTTCCTCTGCCTTTTCTAAATCCAGCTTGAACATTTGGAAGTTCTCAGTTCACATACTGTTGAAGCCTAGCTTGGAAAATTTTGAGCATTACTTTGCTCTCATGCGAAATGAGTGCAACTGAGTGACAGTTTGAACATTCTTTGGCATTGCCTTTCTTTGGGTTTGGAATGAAAACTGATCTTTTCCAGTTCTGTGGCCACTACTGTGTTTTCCAAATTTGCTGGCCTATTGAGTGCAGCACTTTCACAGCACCATTTTTTAGGATTTGAAATAGCTCAGCTGGAATTCCATCACCTCCACTAGCTTTGTTGGTAGTGATGCTTCCTAAGGCCCACTTGACTGCACTCCAAGACGTCTGGCTCTAGGTGAGTAATCACACCGTCATGTGATCGTACGACCCATCATTATCTGGGTCATTAAAATCTTTTTGTATAGTTCTTCTGTGTATTCTTGCCACCTCTTCTTAATATCTTCTGCTTCAGTTAGGTCATGAGCCTTGTCTAATTTACCTCTGAATCCCCTAAATCCTGGGACAATAGCAGAAACCTAGTAGAGACTCAATAAATAGCTCTTGAGTGAATGAATAGATTTCAACAATATTCAACATAAAGTAAAGAAGATGAATGCAATGACTGCCTTGGTGCTTCTCCAGACAGGTCAGTCTTACAAGTCTAAGAAAAGAGACTCACTGCATGGACAAGGGCTCAGCATCAGCCCCAGGGTGTGAGTTACAAAGACAGAAAGCCAGGGCCTTGACACATTAAAGAACTTTCCACTAGAGAGTTTGCTCTACATTTCTGACATAGTCCATTGGAATACTTGGGCTTCCCTGTTGGCTCAGATGGTAAGGAATCTGGCAGCAACGCAGGACACCCAGGTTCAAACCTTGGGTTGGGAAGATCCCCTGCAGAAGAAAATGGCAACCCACTCGATTATTTTTGCCTGGAGAATTCCATGAACAGAGAAGACTGGTGGGCTACAGTCCATGGGGTCACAAAGAGTCAGACATGATTGAGTGACCAAGCACAGCACAGCACGATTATATGTCTAAGAGTATGGAGGAAAAACGAGGAGATATATGTATACGTATAGCTGATTCACTTAGTACAGCAGAAACTAAGAAAACATTGCAAAGCAACTATTTCCTGATGGCTGTGCCTGCAATGCAGGAGATCCAGGTTCAACGACTGGGTTGCGAAGATCCCCTGCAGAAGGCTTCTTACTCCTGTATACTTGCCTGGAGAATACCAATGGACAGGGGAGCCTGTTGGGCTACAGTCCATGGGGTAACAAAGAGTCACACATGACTGAGCAACTAATGTTTCACACTTACACTCCAGTAAACACTTAAAACAATAAAAAAAAATTTTTTTAATTAAAAAAAAAAAGAGTTTGGAAAGAAACTAAGCAAAGAGGAGAGAAGCATTCCTGTTTTAAGAGATGATTTCCTGAATAATAATTGTAAATTCATATGCAGAACTTGTGTTGCATTCAAAGTTTCATAGAAGCAGGGTCCCTTTATCTCTTCTTAAAGTTATTATCTTCCAATTTTAAATAATAATTGAGACTTTTGTGTACATTTCATTTATTCAATCATTAATTTGTTCATTCCTCAAATATGCCTTTAGAGAGACACTACTAAATGCTTGATTACAAACATTATAAACACTCTCCCTGTACTAAGAAACTTTCATTGCAGTAGTAACCAGGCATGTTTAGTTGCTCAGTAGTGCCTGACCCTTTACAATTCTTTGGACTGTAGCCTGCCAAGGCTCCTCTCTCCATGGGATTTCCCAGTCAAGAATACTGGAGTCGTTTGCCATTTGCTTCTCCAGGGATCTTCCCAACCCAGGGATAAAACCTGCATCTCCTGTGCCTCCTGCATTGCAGGCAGACTCTTTACTCACTGAGCTATCAGGGAAGCCCCTTAAATGTTAGTAGGGACTACAAATAAATTCATAAATAATTATCATACAGTATTATTGTTAAAGGTAAGTCCCCATCCCAAACTGAGGGCATATGAAAATCTACTCTGAAAGCAGAATAGCAGCATGGTTTCAAAAGTGAACTATGGTGACAGGCTACCTAAGTTCTATCCCAAAACCTTCACCTACTCGTTCAGTGACCTCAGGAGAGTTACTTTATCTCTCTGAGTTATCTTTTCTTATCTGTAAAATATAGGCAATAATAGAAACCTATTTCAATAATTGTTCTGAGAGTTTAATGAGTTGATAAATTGAACATGCTCAGAACAGTTCTTGGCACAGATAACTATGATTCTAATAATGATTATTATTGTTATTGTTGTCATAAGTGACGTCTAAACTGATCCTTAAAAGATGGATACAAATGACCCACATAAGGCAAAGAGGAGAGATCCAGGAAGAGAAAAAAGGGAAACAAATGTGCAAAAGGCCAAAAGAAGAATGGAAATCAACAAAGACCTCCCAAATGTGAACAGTCTGGTTATTCCAAGTTTGCAACAAGGAGCCAGCCATTATCACTAGCATTTGGCAGATACTCAAAGGCTATCAAGGAGGCACGAAAGTTTCACAATAAAAACAGTGAGGGGAGGATCCAGGTACCTTTTGATTGAAAGCTGTTGGCACAGGGAAGCTGGAGGTGGGCTAACTGGAACCAAGGCATCTTGGGTAATTGGGTTGGGGAGCAAATTTGCCTTTTTCTGATTGGTCCTAAATTCAAAGAGGATAGAGGAACAAAAACAAAGAAGGGGCAGTTGTTGACCATAATCTGACTTTTCTGGGTCAACTGATACAGAAATTATAGTTTGGCTGCCTGGACTTTTTATGAGGGTCAGAGTTTTACCATCATATATGGCATGGCCATTATTTGTAAATTCATTCTCTTAGAACAATATGGCTCTTTTTGGTAACTGAAAGCTCACAAGAAGGAGAGTGTATAGCTCAGCAGAAGGGGAATAAGAACAGTGAGAGGTAAGCAGCATAAGCAGAAGCTAAATTATGCAAGGTCATGGGTTATCTGTCTGTCTGTAAGAATGGGTGATTTTTAACAGCAGCTCACTTATTTTGCAAGCATGAACATCATGTGGGTCATGCATAGCAACTCCATACTTGGAAGCCCCTTTTGCAGGCCATTACTCACTGGGTAGACATAAGTTACACCACCCAGAAGATGTCCAAGTTGTAATCCACAGATCATGTGAATATATTACTTTACTTCTTATGTTATTTCAAAGGGACTTTGCAGATATCATTCTGATTAAGGATCCTGAGTTGGGAAGACGTTTCTAGATTGTTCAGGTGGACCCACTCTGCCACATGAGTCCTTAGAAGTGACAGAGGATGGCAGAAGAGTGGGTCAAAAAGAATCAACAACAGAAAAGAGAGGCACAAGAGGTGGCAGCAGGAGAGGGACTCAGCCAACTGTTGCTGGTTTTGAAGATGGAAGAAGGGAGCCAGCAGCTGAGGAGTGCAGGTGGCCTACAGAGGCTGAAAACGGTCCTCAGCTCAGTCATCCAAGAAAAGGAGACTCCAGTCCTACAACCCCAGGAAACTGAATTCTGCTAACAACCTGAATGAACCGAGAAACACAGTCTCCCTTAGATCTTTGTAAAAGATATGCAGCTTGTAAGCACAGAGGTTTTTATTCTGGAGAGATCTGTGTCTCTAGACTTCTAACCCACATAATTCTAAGGTAGGAAATCTGTGTGATTCTAGGCAAGTAAGCTTGTAATAATTTGTTGTAGCAGCCATGGAATACTAATACACTCACCAAAGTTTATAAAGCTTTCCTCTCTCTGTAAAAGATCATTCCACCATTCCATCTCTGGGCCTCTGTAAGCCCATATTCCCTCCTTTGTAAAATGGAATATCCAAAGATCTGTATGATGGACTCGTCTTGATATTGGACTGTGTTAAGGTTTTCATAGTCAATGCTTTCCACTGGCTTTGAATATAAAAACAATATCCGTTTTTGTGTTTTGTATTCATACTATACGTACATGATGTCACACATTTTGCATAATCCCTGCACTAAGTCCAAGAGGTAGGCATTTTTAGTTTCAATAGATATATGAAAAAAACAGAGATTCAGAAAGTGAGTTCCAGACTTCAAGTGACAATGTTTTCAGATAGCAAAGCCAACATTTAAAGCCAGTCTGTCTCACTATAAAGACTGAGCTGTTCCCACTGTGACGTTCCCCTTCTTACACTAATGTTTCTGAAACAAAATCAGAGTGATACTGTTTTCCTAGCCTTAATAATCACCTACTTTGGATCTGATTCATAATATCATCGTTTTTCTTATTTCTGGAGGAATCAATGATTTATAAGTATCATTTAATATGATGCAATCATTAATGATGGCAATCACTGTAATTCAAACAACATGATGATGTGCGATTGAATTGAAGACTTAAAAAATTTAAGTAAAATTTTTTCTAACTCATCAACATGGCAGAGCAACAAAGCGTTGCATACTTAATATTTATCATCCCAGAACTTTACTTCTGGTTTATTCAGTACTCCAGTGAAACCTTTTCATGATGCAATGGAGTGAGGCACTGAAGAGCAGAGCTCCAGAGTCGGACAATTCAGACAAGGGATCATGGACAAATTACATGACTGCCTCTCGACACCCACATTTCCTCCTCTCTAAAAGAAGAATAGTAATAGCGTCACCTCAGGAGTATTTAAGCATTGAGAACAAATAGTCAGAGAGTTCTCTAGCTTTACCAAACTCATACAATTCAGGGTAACTCATTCTATCCATAAATACTTTTTTTATTATTATTTCTTGGTTGCATGGCATGTAGGCTCTTAGTTCCCAAACCAAGGATTGAATCCTCTGCATTGAAAACAGAAGTCTTAACCACTGGGCTGCCAGGGAACTCCCCATAAATATGTATTTTTAAATGATCATCAGTTACCAGCCTAGGGAGCCCGAAACCCCAAGAAGTCATATGGACTCTGTTCTACATCTTGATATTTAGGGCAGGGTTATTGTAAGTATTAAAACATTCATAGCCTTCTTTCACAGTTACTATCATCACCTTTGTTTTAATTAAACCCATTCCTTCTTATTTGATCTTTGAAAATATGAAGCATGTTTAAGTCAAAGGTCTTTTGGAAACAGGGAAAAGAAGCCCACTCAGATTAACTCAAATGTGAAGGTGGCATTAGAGGCAGGAGGCTGACTGGTAGGGAATGCAGTGAGCATTATTTGAAATGACAGAGAGATATCAGATACCAAACGACAGGAAATAATCACAACTGGAACTTAAAGCTGGGAGCTGAGAAAATCTTAACCTCTCAAAAAGACTGATGTCTCCTACCCTAACTTCCCTCAACACATCCACTCCATTCCTCTCCTGCTCAAAAATCCAGTTTCCTTTGTGTAGCCAATTTGTTATGGTCTCAAAATGGGCATCCTGTCTGCCAAGACTACCTCACAACTCTAGTGCCAACCACCCACCAAATCAGGCTTCAGCTCCTCAATTCGAAACATCCCTGAGACAGGGAGGCATTGAACAGGATTATCTTTTCTAATGAAGTTACAAAATTTATATGTCACAGGGAAATAAGTTTTCCCCCATCCAGTCAGCTGTGGCCAAGAGCAGAGCAGGGTTATATAGAACAAAGAAATGGGAAAATTCCCTTAAAAGAGCATCTGGCTGTAACTTTCAAAGATAATGTCTCAGTTCATAAAATAACTGTACTGGAATTCTTCTAGTCAAACTGTAAATGTCTTAATGAAGAATGAACTTTGACCTAGTGCCTACCTGTGTCATACGTATAATTCTCTAGGTTCACTCCTCCTTACACCCAACCACCAGTTTCTGTTGGCATATTCCCTGTGTTAGTTTCCTATTGCTGCAGGAACAAATTACTACAAACTTGGGGCTTCCCTGCTGGTTCAGAGGTTAAAGCATCTGCCTGCAATGCGGGAGACCTGGGTTCGATCCCTGAGTCAGGAAGATCCCTTGGAGAAGGAAATGGCAACCCACTCCAGTATTCTTGTCTGGATAATCCCATGGACAGAGGAGCCTGGTGGGCTACAGTCCACGGGTTGCAAAGAGTCGGACACAACTGAGCAACTTCACTTTCACTTCACTAGTAGCTTAAACCAACACCGAGTTATTATCTTAGCGTTCTAGGCATCAGATGTCCAAAATGGTTCTCACTGAGCTAAAATCAAGATGTCAGCAGAGCTTCATTCCTTCTAGGAGCTCCCAAAGAGAATCCATTTCCTTGCCTTTTCCAGCTTCTAGAGGCTCATGACCCCTTCCTCCATCATCAGAGCCAGCACTGAAACTCCTTGTCTCCTGTCTGACCTCTGCCTCAGTTCTTAAACCTTCTCTCTCTGCCTGTGATCCTCCTACCTTTTTTAAGGATCTGTGTGATGACACCTATCCAGATAAACCAGGATAATCTCCCCATCTAAAGATCCTTAAGCACATCTATAAAGTCCTTTTTATCATGTAAGATAATATATTCAGTTTCTAAGAATGAAGACATGGACATCTTTGAGGGGGCATTATTTAGTCTACCACGCTGCCCAATATAGAGTAGGAGATTAATAAGTACACCTTTAGTTTACTTAACTACCATTCCTCTAAGTGTGCTAATATTTTAAATCTTAGTGTGAAAGAAATTCTGCATAACCATTCCTTTTCCTTTTCCCTTTCTATTTCCAATAATTGGGCCTTTTGCTAATCACTTGAAATTTACATTTGTGACAGATATGAAAATGCACTTAAACATTGAGAAATACAAAAATGCGTGATTTCAGTTGCCAGCTCAGTCTCTTCTTGTTAAGCCTCAAAAACTTGACATTTGAAAGAGAAAAGCTGTGTAATAATTCCACTTTGTAAAATATTCTTCCAGTTTGGGAACATGGGATTTTATTTACACATTTCCAAATGTCCTCTCATCAAGCTTTAAAATAGGAAGTCGAATACAAAAACTTGAGTTTCTTGGAAAAGACAGTGACAAGGATTCTCTAATTCTTTACATGCTCTTTGAGAAAATGTTTAAACAGAAAAAACAAATGATGGCCTTTCTGAGTTAAAACAGTTCCAACTGCTTCAACAGATCACTGCACAAGAATGAGCAACCACTTATTGAAATTCTGCCTACTGGAAGCACCTCCAGTGCCCTCTTGCTCATGGAAAAGTCTGTAATATTAATCAGCTTTGGCTTTACAAAAGCTAATGCCAAACAAAAAAAGCTCAGTGCTGAGACAGTGTGATGCCCATGTGAGAACTGCACCAGTGAATCCCTCACATTGTCTGGGTGGCCCCAGTGACTCCAGCCCCCTTCCACCACCACTCTCTCCCTTCTCTGCTGCCCTGTTCTTAGACGTCTAATCTACAGTGAGTTCCACGAACTTCTGTGTATCTGGAATTGGTGTTAAGTAACTAGACATGTTGAGGTATTGCCACCGGTCCATAATCCTTTATCTGAAAATCTTGGCAGCCATGTTTTCAGAATTTGAGGATTTTTAGAAAAGAAACACAGTAAATATTGTATATTAACACCCCCACTGGAGGTGGGTCAGTATCCCTTAATATTTCTGCAGTAAAACAGATAAATATTCTAAGCAAAATGAACTGAGATGACATTAAAACTTTGCCATCAACTCAGGTCAGCTTTTGCTGCCTACTTTGTTTTAGAATTAAGCTCAGTAAAAAAAGGATTCAATACTTAGAACCTTTTGGATTTTAGAATTTCAGATAAAGAATTATGGCCCCACATTACAAGGGGGTGGGGTTTTTGTTGTTGTTGTTTACCACCCAAATGGAAACTTAGTAAGAACTCCAAACTCCTAGAATCATAGGCTAGAGCAGTGGCATGAGTTTTAGTAATGAAGTGCCTCCACCTCATGTTACTATCAGGGAAATTGTAGCACAAAGCATGTGTGAGTGTGTGTGTGTGTGTGTGTGTGTGTGTGTGTGTGTGTGT
>SJYW01016824.1:458616-470909 GCA_006410735.1 Raphicerus campestris | reverse complement strand
TAGAAGCAGGGTCCCTTTATCTCTTCTTAAAGTTATTATCTTCCAATTTTAAATAATAATTGAGACTTTTGTGTACATTTCATTTATTCAATCATTAATTTGTTCATTCCTCAAATATGCCTTTAGAGAGACACTACTAAATGCTTGATTACAAACATTATAAACACTCTCCCTGTACTAAGAAACTTTCATTGCAGTAGTAACCAGGCATGTTTAGTTGCTCAGTAGTGCCTGACCCTTTACAATTCTTTGGACTGTAGCCTGCCAAGGCTCCTCTCTCCATGGGATTTCCCAGTCAAGAATACTGGAGTCGTTTGCCATTTGCTTCTCCAGGGATCTTCCCAACCCAGGGATAAAACCTGCATCTCCTGTGCCTCCTGCATTGCAGGCAGACTCTTTACTCACTGAGCTATCAGGGAAGCCCCTTAAATGTTAGTAGGGACTACAAATAAATTCATAAATAATTATCATACAGTATTATTGTTAAAGGTAAGTCCCCATCCCAAACTGAGGGCATATGAAAATCTACTCTGAAAGCAGAATAGCAGCATGGTTTCAAAAGTGAACTGTGGTGACAGGCTACCTAAGTTCTATCCCAAAACCTTCACCTACTCGTTCAGTGACCTCAGGAGAGTTACTTTATCTCTCTGAGTTATCTTTTCTTATCTGTAAAATATAGGCAATAATAGAAACCTATTTCAATAATTGTTCTGAGAGTTTAATGAGTTGATAAATTGAACATGCTCAGAACAGTTCTTGGCACAGATAACTATGATTCTAATAATGATTATTATTGTTATTGTTGTCATAAGTGACGTCTAAACTGATCCTTAAAAGATGGATACAAATGACCCACATAAGGCAAAGAGGAGAGATCCAGGAAGAGAAAAAAGGGAAACAAATGTGCAAAAGGCCAAAAGAAGAATGGAAATCAACAAAGACCTCCCAAATGTGAACAGTCTGGTTATTCCAAGTTTGCAACAAGGAGCCAGCCATTATCACTAGCATTTGGCAGATACTCAAAGGCTATCAAGGAGGCACGAAAGTTTCACAATAAAAACAGTGAGGGGAGGATCCAGGTACCTTTTGATTGAAAGCTATTGGCACAGGGAAGCTGGAGGTGGGCTAACTGGAACCAAGGCATCTTGGGTAATTGGGTTGGGGAGCAAATTTGCCTTTTTCTGATTGGTCCTAAGTTCAAAGAGGACAGAGGAACAAAAACAAAGAAGGGGCAGTTGTTGACCATAATCTGACTTTTCTGGGTCAACTGATACAGAAATTATAGTTTGGCTGCCTGGACTTTTTATGAGGGTCAGAGTTTTACCATCATATATGGCATGGCCATTATTTGTAAATTCATTCTCTTAGAACAATATGGCTCTTTTTGGTAACTGAAAGCTCACAAGAAGGAGAGTGTATAGCTCAGCAGAAGGGGAATAAGAACAGTGAGAGGTAAGCAGCATAAGCAGAAGCTAAATTATGCAAGGTCATGGGTTATCTGTCTGTCTGTAAGAATGGGTGATTTTTAACAGCAGCTCACTTATTTTGCAAGCATGAACATCATGTGGGTCATGCATAGCAACTCCATACTTGGAAGCCCCTTTTGCAGGCCATTACTCACTGGGTAGACATAAGTTACACCACCCAGAAGATGTCCAAGTTGTAATCCACAGATCATGTGAATATATTACTTTACTTCTTATGTTATTTCAAAGGGACTTTGCAGATATCATTCTGATTAAGGATCCTGAGTTGGGAAGACGTTTCTAGATTGTTCAGGTGGACCCACTCTGCCACATGAGTCCTTAGAAGTGACAGAGGATGGCAGAAGAGTGGGTCAAAAAGAATCAACAACAGAAAAGAGAGGCACAAGAGGTGGCAGCAGGAGAGGGACTCAGCCAACTGTTGCTGGTTTTGAAGATGGAAGAAGGGAGCCAGCAGCTGAGGAGTGCAGGTGGCCTACAGAGGCTGAAAACGGTCCTCAGCTCAGTCATCCAAGGAAAGGAGACTCCAGTCCTACAACCCCAGGAAACTGAATTCTGCTAACAACCTGAATGAACCGAGAAACACAGTCTCCCTTAGATCTTTGTAAAAGATATGCAGCTTGTAAGCACAGAGGTTTTTATTCTGGAGAGATCTGTGTCTCTAGACTTCTAACCCACATAATTCTAAGGTAGGAAATCTGTGTGATTCTAGGCAAGTAAGCTTGTAATAATTTGTTGTAGCAGCCATGGAATACTAATACACTCACCAAAGTTTATAAAGCTTTCCTCTCTCTGTAAAAGATCATTCCACCATTCCATCTCTGGGCCTCTGTAAGCCCATATTTCCTCCTTTGTAAAATGGAATATCCAAAGATCTGTATGATGGACTCGTCTTGATATTGGACTGTGTTAAGGTTTTCATAGTCAATGCTTTCCACTGGCTTTGAATATAAAAACAATATCCGTTTTTGTGTTTTGTATTCATACTATACGTACATGATGTCACACATTTTGCATAATCCCTGCACTAAGTCCAAGAGGTAGGCATTTTTAGTTTCAATAGATATATGAAAAAAACAGAGATTCAGAAAGTGAGTTCCAGACTTCAAGTGACAATGTTTTCAGATAGCAAAGCCAACATTTAAAGCCAGTCTGTCTCACTATAAAGACTGAGCTGTTCCCACTGTGACGTTCCCCTTCTTACACTAATGTTTCTGAAACAAAATCAGAGTGATACTGTTTTCCTAGCCTTAATAATCACCTACTTTGGATCTGATTCATAATATCATCGTTTTTCTTATTTCTGGAGGAATCAATGATTTATAAGTATCATTTAATATGATGCAATCATTAATGATGGCAATCACTGTAATTCAAACAACATGATGATGTGCGATTGAATTGAAGACTTAAAAAATTTAAGTAAAATTTTTTCTAACTCATCAACATGGCAGAGCAACAAAGCATTGCATACTTAATATTTATCATCCCAGAACTTTACTTCTGGTTTATTCAGTACTCCAGTGAAACCTTTTCATGATGCAATGGAGTGAGGCATTGAAGAGCAGAGCTCTAGAGTCAGACAATTCAGACAAGGGATCATGGACAAATTACATGACTGCCTCTCGACACCCACATTTCCTCATCTCTAAAAGAAGAATAGTAATAGTGTCACCTCAGGAGTATTTAAGCATTGAGAACAAATAGAGAGTTCTCTAGCTTTACCAAACTCATACAATTCAGGGTAACTCATTCTATCCATAAATACTTTTTTTATTATTATTTCTTGGTTGCATGGCATGTAGGCTCTTAGTTCCCAAACCAAGGATTGAATCCTCTGCATTGAAAACAGAAGTCTTAACCACTGGGCTGCCAGGGAACTCCCCATAAATGTGTATTTTTAAATGATCATCAGTTACCAGCCTAGGGAGCCCGAAACCCCAAGAAGTCATATGGACTCTGTTCTACATCTTGATATTTAGGGCAGGGTTATTGTAAGTATTAAAACATTCATAGCCTTCTTTCACAGTTACTATCATCACCTTTGTTTTAATTAAACCCATTCCTTCTTATTTGATCTTTGAAAATATGAAGCATGTTTAAGTCAAAGGTCTTTTGGAAACAGGGAAAAGAAGCCCACTCAGATTAACTCAAATGTGAAGGTGGCATTAGAGGCAGGAGGCTGACTGGTAGGGAATGCAGTGAGCATTATTTGAAATGACAGAGAGATATCAGATACCAAACGACAGGAAATAATCACAACTGGAACTTAAAGCTGGGAGTTGAGAAAATCTTAACCTCTCAAAAAGACTGATGTCTCCTACCCTAACTTCCCTCAACACATCCACTCCATTCCTCTCCTGCTCAAAAATCCAGTTTCCTTTGTGTAGCCAATTTGTTATGGTCTCAAAATGGGCATCCTGTCTGCCAAGACTACCTCACAACTCTAGTGCCAACCACCCACCAAATCAGGCTTCAGCTCCTCAATTCGAAACATCCCTGAGACAGGGAGGCATTGAACAGGATTATCTTTTCTAATGAAGTTACAAAATTTATATGTCACAGGGAAATAAGTTTTCCCCCATCCAGTCAGCTGTGGCCAAGAGCAGAGCAGGGTTATATAGAACAAAGAAATGGGAAAATTCCCTTAAAAGAGCATCTGGCTGTAACTTTCAAAGATAATGTCTCAGTTCATAAAATAACTGTACTGGAATTCTTCTAGTCAAACTGTAAATGTCTTAATGAAGAATGAACTTTGACCTAGTGCCTACCTGTGTCATACGTATAATTCTCTAGGTTCACTCCTCCTTACACCCAACCACCAGTTTCTGTTGGCATATTCCCTGCGTTAGTTTCCTATTGCTGCAGGAACAAATTACTACAAACTTGGGGCTTCCCTGCTGGCTCAGAGGTTAAAGCATCTGCCTGCAACGCGGGAGACCTGGGTTCGATCCCTGAGTCGGGAAGATCCCCTGGAGAAGGAAATGGCAACCCACTCCAGTATTCTTGTCTGGAGAATCCCATGGACAGAGGAGCCTGGTGGGCTACAGTCCACGGGTTGCAAAGAGTCGGACACAACTGAGCAACCTCACTTTCACTTCACTAGTAGCTTAAACCAACATAGAGTTATTATCTTAGCGTTCTAGGCATCAGATGTCCAAAATGGTTCTCACTGAGCTAAAATCAAGATGTCAGCAGAGCTTCATTCCTTCTAGGAGTTCCCAAAGAGAATCCATTTTCTTGCCTTTTCCAGCTTCTAGAGGCTCATGACCCCTTCCTCCATCATCAGAGCCAGCACTGAAACTCCTTGTCTCCTGTCTGACCTCTGCCTCAGTTCTTAAACCTTCTCTCTCTGCTTGTGATCCTCTTACCTTTTTTAAGGATCTGTGTGATGACACCTATCCAGATAAACCAGGATAATATCCCCATCTAAAGATCCTTAAGCACATCTATAAAGTCCTTTTTATCATGTAAGATAATATATTCAGTTTCTAAGAATGAAGACATGGACATCTTTGAGGGGGCATTATTTAGTCTACCACGCTGCCCAATATAGAGTAGGAGATTAATAAGTACACCTTTAGTTTACTTAACTACCATTCCTCTAAGTGTGCTAATATTTTAAATCTTAGTGTGAAAGAAATTCTGCATAACCATTCCTTTTCCTTTTCCCTTTCTATTTCCAATAATTGGGTCTTTTGCTAATCACTTGAAACTTACATTTGTGACAGATATGAAAATGCACTTGAACATTGAGAAATACAAAAATACGTGATTTCAGTTGCCAGCTCAGTCTCTTCTTGTTAAGCCTCAAAAACTTGACATTTGAAAGAGAAAAGCTGTGTAATAATTCCACTTTGTAAAATATTCTTCCAGTTTGGGAACATGGGATTTTATTTACACATTTCCAAATGTCCTCTCATCAAGCTTTAAAATAGGAAGTCAAATACAAAAACTTGAGTTTCTTGGAAAAGACAGTGACAAGGATTCTCTAATTCTTTACATGCTCTTTGAGAAAATGTTTAAACAGAAAAAACAAATGATGGCCTTTCTGAGTTAAAACAGTTCCAACTGCTTCAACAGATCACTGCACAAGAATGAGCAACCACTTATTGAAATTCTGCCTACTGGAAGCACCTCCAGTGCCCTCTTGCTCATGGAAAAGTCTGTAATATTAATCAGCTTTGGCTTTACAAAAGCTAATGCCAAACAAAAAAAGCTCAGTGCTGAGACAGTGTGATGCCCATGTGAGAACTGCACCAGTGAATCCCTCACATTGTCTGGGTGGCCCCAGTGACTCCAGCCCCCTTCCACCACCACTCTCTCCCTTCTCTGCTGCCCTGTTCTTAGACGTCTAATCTACAGTGAGCTCCACGAACCTCTGTGTATCTGGAATTGGTGTCAAGTAACTAGACATGTTGAGATATTGCCACCGGTCCATAATCCTTTATCTGAAAATCTTGGCAGCCATGTTTTCAGAATTTGAGGATTTTTAGAAAAGAAACACAGTAAATATTGTATATTAACACCCCCACTGGAGGTGGGTCAGTATCCCTTAATATTTCTGCAGTAAAACAGATAAATATTCTAAGCAAAATGAACTGAGATGACATTAAAACTTTGCCATCAACTCAGGTCAGCTTTTGCTGCCTACTTTGTTTTAGAATTAAGCTCAGTAAAAAAAAGGATTCAATACTTAGAACCTTTTGGATTTTAGAATTTCAGATAAAGAATTATGGCCCCACATTACAAGGGGGTGGGGTTTTTGTTGTTGTTGTTTACCACCCAAATGGAAACTTAGTAAGAACTCCAAACTCCTAGAATCATAGGCTAGAGCAGTGGCATGAGTTTTAGTAATGAAGTGCCTCCACCTCATGTTACTATCAGGGAAATTGTAGCACAAAGCATGTGTGAGTATGTGTGTGTGTGTGTGTGTGTGTGTGTGTGTGTGTGTGTTAGTCGCTCAGTCGTATCCAACTGTTTGTGACCTCATGGACTGTAGCCTTCCACGTTCCTCTGCCCATGGGATTTGCCAAGCAAGAATACTAGGGTAGGTTGCCATTCTCTTATCCAGGGGATCTTCCCGACCCAGGGACTGAACCCAGGTCTCCTGCATTGCAGGTAGATTCTTTACCATCTCAGCCACCAAGGAAGCCCAGCACAAAGCATACAAGTGGTTTCATGTTGTAAATGTCTCTGGAACCTTACGTTTTTGACATGAGACAGAACTAGGTTGAACTCAGCTCTAACTAAATGCGTTGTCTTGGCAAATTTATGCCCAGCCTTACACCTCAAATTACCATCATTCCCTCTGGTTAGGGAAAGCCCTCCTCACTCACAGGGCTGTTAGGAGCATTGGGTCAGCAAAAGCAGGTGCAGTGCTTAGCACAGGGAGCTGCACATACTATATACTCAATAAAAATCAACCACTATCATGGCAACCCACTCCAGTACTCCTGCTTGTAGAATTCCAAAGACAGAGGAGCCTGGTGGGCTACAGTCCATGGGATCACAAAGAGTCAGACATGACTGTGCAACTAACTACCTACCCTTAGAGTGATCTTTATGATGGTTATTGATCTAGTTCAGTTAAGTGTTTATTGAATTCCTCCCTGCAGGGCACTGTGCTAGGTCACAGGCTACAGTCCATGGGTCATAAACAAGGCAGACATATCTGCCCATTACCCTGTAAACAATTTCAGGGATTCTCTCATATTTCTGTTAAGAGTATGGAGCACTGTCCCTGACACAAAGTAGACACTTGATGTATGTTTGCTGGGTTGAATTAAACACAAAGTGCTCACAATCAAGCAGGGGATTTAATAATGCCAAGAGTGAAGAGTGTAAGAAATATTTTAAGAGTTTTTCAAAGCACTATGAGAATTTAAAGAAAAAAATTTTTTTTGTCCTGAAATAGGGACTCTAAAGAAGAGACCACATTTATGCTAGACCTTGCGCTGTGTGCTGTGCTTAGTCCTTTAGTCACGTCCGACTCTTTACAACTCCATGGACTGCAGCCCACCAGGCTCTTCTGTCCATGGGGATTCTCCAGGCAAGAATATTGCAGTGGTTGCCGTGTTCTCCTCCAGGGATCTTCCCAACCCAGGGCTCAAATCCAGGTCTCCCACACTGTATGCAGATTCTTTATCGTCTGAACAACCAGTGCTAGACCTTAAAAGAATACAAAACATTTCACAGGTATAGTTGGGAATTTTTTTAAAAAGCCATTCCAGGCAGGAGGAAAAACTTAAAAGTTTTTCTTCAACAGTGGAAAATTACATAGTATGTTTAATTCGTAGTGAGTTATGTGCTTAGGGCATTGTGTGGAGGAATTGCATAGACCCCATGTATAGGGGAACTTCAGCCCAGAATGCCTCAGAGGTGAGTCAAGACTAAGTCAAGTTAAACCTGAAATGATATATGAAGGAGTTTAGATGACTAAAAAAATTTTATGTTGCTTTGTTTTAGCAGGAGATGATGCAAGCCAGCATGTCTTGGGCCAAGCTTTCGGAAAACTGCTGTGGTGGCATTTTGCACGAAGGATTAAAGGACAAAGAAAGAGAGTGAGAGTTGGTACATCCATCAAGGGCATATCAAAAAGCCCTTGATGAGGATGATAAACATCTAAACCAGGGCAGGGACAGAGAAGATGACTGGAGCGGGCAGGGGGAAGAAGTTAAAGAGGCATGAGAAGAATGGATCAGATTTGGCAACTAGTTAGATGTAAGAGGAAAAGAAAAGAGAAGATTCAGAGATTACTCGTAGCTTTTAATCCTTGAAGGTTATGAGGGAGCCAAAGAAAAGAGAGGGTAAAGATGATGGATTAAGACAGTGGAAAATTACAAGTTAATTTTTAAACTGAGCCACAAATTACCTCCTGTTCAAAGTCAAAAAATAAAACTGGTCGCTGATGCCTAGAAAGGAGACCTTTAACCAAGAACAGTTAAAAACAGGGCCTAATGTCTTTAGAATCAAGTCACGGGCCTGCTAAACTTGTATTTTCTCCGTATCTGGGGGGAGCTACTTGAAAGCCACAGTGCGGTGCCTCCGTAACTTGTGCTTCCATTTCACAGCGCAGAGCCTCCCCCACCTCTGCACTGAAAGCAAGTGCACAGGTCCTCCTAGGAGCTGCCATCACAGGCTGTTCTCACTGCACTGTTGCTGTTGGTGTATACACGAAAGCAGGTAACTTAGTCAAGGAGAACCTCTCAGTTTCAATGCTGCCTCTTTGAAGCACAGGTGTGAGGCAACCTTGCAACTGTGAGATGCTGAGAGAACATGCCTCCCAAATCCTGCACATCAAGCACCCCCTTGCCTCACCCCGTCCCAACCCTAGGAATCATGGGAAATCTTATCCAGAACAAAGAGCAATAAAGGTTCTATGAAGAAGTCATTACATTGTCATGCAGGGGTTACAAAACTTTCTCTATAAAGGACCATGTGGTAAACATTTCAGGCTTTGTAGGCTGTACAGTCTTTGCTCCAACTATTCAATGCTACCACAGTAGTGGGAAAGCAACCTCAGACTACACATAATGAAGGGGTACAGTTGTACTACAAATAAAACTTTATTTATAAAAATAGGGGTCAGGTCAAGTTTAGGTCTCAGGTCAGAGTTTGCCAACTCCCGTCGTGTGGAAGGAGCTAGCCAAACCTCAGGCTTAAATTCCAGATCCACCCAAAAATACAAGTTTACAAAATGTCTGGATTTGACATGCACCTCTGTAAAATGTGATACTTATACCTTCCTCGTTGATTTGTGGGGTTTAGAGAAAATGTATGCAAAATGCTTCATAAATAATAGCCTTTCAAATAGGGCAATATTTTTTTTCATTACAAGGCATAAGACAAATAATAACTAACACTTATTGAATGCTTTTATGCTATACCAGCTACTGTGTAAAGTACTTTAAAAGACTGTTGCATTTACTCTTCCAACAACACTTGGAAGTAGGGACTATTAAAGTACCCCTTTCTCCTCGTGGGGAAACTGAGGCACCAAGCAAGGTCCACAAGATGCTCACAAAGATAGTAAGTGAAATCTCTGGCACTTAATCCAAAGTGAACAGATTCCAGGGCCTCTGGGGCCAACCTCTGTGCTAGCTAATTAACTCCACTAATTCAGCTCCAGTTGAAATGCTCAGAATCTTCTCAAGTTCTGCAGGGCTTTTCATGACTTATCATAGCATAACACAACTGAAAATAGATTAGACATAACCTTTGGAAACTCACCTTCAGGTCAATACTCAAGTAACATTTTACGTAAATAAAACACTTATCCCAACCCACTTCCTGCCCATCTATTTCCACCCTTCCCAACAAAAATCTCCAGTTGAGCGAAACCAGAATAATACTGGAAAAGTTAATGGAAACCCATTTCAAAAAATTTATCCTATAATCACTCTAAAAACTTGCAGTCTCAAAGCTACGCTGCAGAATAGCATGCTGGATTAATTATGCCAGACTGCAGCAATAACCTTGAATTAAAGCTGCAACCTTCTATTTTTAAGAAACACTTGCCTTTCTGGTTGATGAAACCTGTCGTCCCATCAGGTAACAGACGTGACCAGGAAAGAGAGAAGCGGTAATGAGTCAATCCAAGCTGTTTGATACATTTCAAATCTTCCTCCCACAGAGTGTAGCTGCCACAAGCTACATCGCCAGTCTGGTTCTTGAAAACTCTCTCTCCTCCCTGATGGGTGAATGTGTCCCAGACACAAGGGCCTTTTCCATCTGCATCCCAGCCTCCTGAGAAAAAGAAGAAAATGAAACCGTTACACTCTTGACATCAAGAGGCATATGTGGGATGTAAATATTTGTCACCAAAAGAACATCCCTCATTAACTCAATGTACCATATTGATAACTTGAAAATATGTCTTTAAAATAACACGCATGAGCAGGTTATGTGTTCAGCTGTCCTTGATCCCTGAAGCTGACTGGTGGCAAATGAAAAATTATTGCATAATGCCGCAGCATAGCAGGCTTTCACGGTTCATTATCTGAAGATCTCCCAGCTGGTAGACAGAGGCAGGGCTCAGCTTATGAGCATCTGAGTTGAAAACATCTTCTTCTTGTGAACATTTCTCCTGGCCCTGACAGACACATCTTGTCCTCACTGTGCATAAAGCAGCCTCGGGACTCTATCTTTGACCCTTGACACCTGAACCCTATCTTCCTATCTAACCACAGAGCCTGAGATGGTCCAGCCTGAGATGGTCCAGTCAGCAATTGTGGGAAGGGTGTTAGTTCCTGCCATTGTTGAGATGATAAAAGTATTTCAACACATGCTCTGTATCAGGCTCCAAGCTAAGCTTAGTGGATACCAGGGTGAACTCTGCTGCAATTCTTGTCCTTGCCAATTACATGAAATTATAAAACAGCCAACGTAATGGTTCCTGCAAGAAAGCCAGGGAGAGGTGCTTATCCAGATGTGGGCAAGAGTCAGAAAATTCTTACAGAAGACACTCCTAGACTGAATTCTAGAGGAGATATTGACTCACCAAAGTGAACTGCTAAGAGGTAGGAGTAAGAGAAAATAGAAAAAAAGAGGAGCTAGGATCAGAATAAGCCCAGAGGTAAGAAAGAACATCAAACNGTTCCTGCAAGAAAGCCAGGGAGAGGTGCTTATCCAGATGTGGGCAAGAGTCAGAAAATTCTTAGAGAAGACACTCCTAGACTGAATTCTAGAGGAGATATTGACTCACCAAAGTGAACTGCTAAGAGGTAGGAGTGAGAGAAAATAGAAAAAAAGAGGAGCTAGGATCAGAATAAGCCCAGAGGTAAGAAAGAACATCAAACATTAGAGGGACAGAAAGCAAAAATTACATTAGATTTGAAATATCTGTTCACACAGAAATTTTGTCTAAAATGGTAGTTAGAATCCATTTTATGGTACAAATGATTAATTTTTTAAAATCTCATGACTCTTTAATTCCACTTCTAAGGGGATACCCTGAAAGTATGCTCATATATTTTCACAAAAAGATTATATGAGATTACTGAGGCAGAGTTTTCTGTCATAGCAAACTCCTGGAAACAACCTATGTCCTACCAACAGAACAGATACTTAACTTTAGGTATATTCATAGAGAGGAAACACAAATAAGTTGTTACAGTGAATGAATCAGAGCATAGATAACCCTCTGCTCTGCTCTGTTTGTGCCCCCCCAAATTCAGAGGTGGAAATCCTAACACCCAATGTGATGATTCCGGGAGGAGCTTGTCAGGAGAGTGGAGCATTCATGAATGAGATTACTGCTTCTAAAAGGAGACCCCACAGCACTCCCTACCTCCTCTGCCCGTGAGGATACAAGAAGCCTGTGATGAGGAAGAAGGTCTTACCTGGCCGTGCTAGCGCCCTAACCCAACAACTTATAGCACCCAGAACTGTGAGGAATAAACGTGTGTTGCTGCTTACAAATCCCCTAGTTTAAGTGCTGCACTCAATATGCCAGCAAATTTGGAAAACTCAGCAGTGGCCACAGGACTGGAAAAGGTCCGTTTTCATTCCAATCCCAAAGAAAGGCAATGCCAAAGAATGCTCAAACTACCACACAGTTGCACTCATCTCACATGCTAGTAAAGTAATGCTCAAAATTCTCCAGGCCAGGCTTCAGCAATACGTGAACCGTGAACTCCCCGATGTTCAAGCTGGTTTTAGAAAAGGCAGAGGAACCAGAAATCAAATTGCCAACACCCGCTGGATCATGGAAAAAGCAAGAGAGTTCCAGAAAAACATCTATTTCTGCTTTCTTGACTATGCCAAAGCCTTTGACTGTGTGGATCACAATAAACTGTGGAAAATTCT
>SJYW01016824.1:438720-454975 GCA_006410735.1 Raphicerus campestris | reverse complement strand
GGTCCCATCACTTCATGGGAAATAGATGGGGAAACAGTGGAAACAGTGTCAGACTTTATTTTGGGGGGCTCCAAAATCACTGCAGATGGTGACTGCAGCCATGAAATTAGAAGATGCTTACTCCTTGGAAGAAAAGTTATGACCAACCTAGATAGCATATTCAAAAGCAGAGACATTACTTTGCCGACTAAGGTCTGTCTAGTCAAGGCTATGGTTTTTCCTGTGGTCATGTATGGATGTGAGAGTTGGACTGTGAAGAAGGCTGAGCACCGAAGAATTGATGCTTTTGAACTGTGGTGTTGGAGAAGACTCTTGAGAGTCCCTGGGACTGCAAGGAGATCCAACTAGTCCATTCTGAAGGAGATCAGCCCTGGGATTTCTTTGGAAGGAATGATGCTAAAGCTGAAACTCCAGTACTTTGGCCACCTCATGTGAAGTGTTGATTCATTGGGAAAGACTCTGATGCTGGGAGGGATTGGGGGCAGGAGGAGAAGGGGACAACCGAGGACGAAATGGCTGGATGGCAACATGGACTTGATGGACATGAGTCTGAGTGAACTCCGAGAGATGGTAATGAACAAGGAGGCCTGGCGTGCTGCAGTCCATGGGGTCGCAGAGTCAGACACGACTGAGCAACTGAACTGAGCTGAAGGTCTTTTGTCAGAGCAGTCCAAATGGGCTAAGACACCCTCAAAACCATAAAGTTAAACTAAAGAAATGGCAACTCACTCTAGTACTCTTGCTTGGAGAATCCCACGGAGGGAGTAGCCTGGTAGGCTACAGTCCATGGGGTCGCAAAGAGTCAGACACGACCGAGCGACTTCACTTTCACTTTCAAAGAAAAAATCAAGATTTGAAATATATATACAGGAATGAACACATGGAGCACCGGAGATTTTTATGGCAGTGAAACTACTAAAATTGTGCGTGCCTTTTCCTCTGGGCAGTGATTCTGTTCCCCTAACCCCATGTTGTTCAAGGGTGGACTTTATTCTGCATGATACTATAATAGTGGATACATGACATTATACATTTGTCAAAACCCACACACTGCAACTTCACTGAATAATAATGTATCAATATTCACCCATCATTTGCAACCAACGACCCATACTAATGCTAAGTAGGGGAAATTGGGGGAATGGGATACATGAGAATTCTGTACTTTGTGCTCAATTTTTCTGTAACTCTAAAATTGCTCTAAAATAGAAAGGTTATTAATTTTAAAAAGATTATATACAGAACTGTATCATGTTTCATACAAAATAAATAAAACCAAAGACGGATTTTCTGAACATATGAGGTAAATACATAGCAGCATGCCTGGAGATGGCCAGTTCAAGCTGGTGGCTGCCTCTGGGTAGACAGGGAGGGAAATGGGAACAAGCAGGAGCCTGAGGGCTCTTTGCATCTCTTAGGTTTTACTCCTTAAGCTGGCTAACAGGTATCTAAGAGGCTGTTGATTACATTATCCACTACCATTTCTATATACCTAAAGTAGTTCAAGATGACTTTCATGCAAGAAAGGAAGTCAGCTAGAGTAAACAGACTAAAACAATTATAGGAACGTTCTTAGGTCTACATTTAGCATTAACTTTTTCATATTTCGTGCACAATTCTGATAGGATTAGACACAGTCTCCAGACCAACAAAAAGACAACATGCACTATAATTTACAGGAGAGAACCATGGGGACATAGGAAGACTGCTAAAAGAAGGAGCTCTGATATCAAGGCAGGGTAATAAAGATCTATACAAAGAAATTATGAGTATTACTAATTATTATACTTTGGGGCCATATCATATAGAGGCAAAAAGCTTTATACATCTCAATGCCTCTCAAGTTATGTCTATATATGGGGTTTGGAGGGAAAAAGAAAAAGAATACTGATATTCAATCTTAGAATGAAATAGGTATGAATACTAAAATACAACTTCAGTCAAGCATGGTATTCATAGTTTGAATAATTGATTTACAATAAATGAAAGAGCTTAATCTCAGAGAGTTTAGGCCATTGTGTGCTGGTAAATATTAACAATTGGTTGTATATTTTAAAAACGTATATACCATTATGTATACATATTTATTACAAATTATATTGGTATAGGAGCATATTGGGATAAAAGACGTATAATACAGAATTTCCAAATAACAATCTGCAATGCTCTTTACTGCATATTCCTTATAGCCCATTGATTCTCATCGAATACTTGTTTAGATTTTTACCAAACTCTTATCTGGGGAGCCGATCTACAATGTACAACCTGACAAATGTGAGTAGTTCTCATGTGACTGTTGACTGGTATCTTTGCTTAAATTAACGGATACAATGAAAGGAAAATGATAATATATCAGAATTTCAGTTGTTCATCAGTGACATGAGCAATTTTCTTGCTAAACTGGCAATAGTTTTCAAACACTGGAAGAATATGTCCTTGATTTTTTTTTTTTTTTTTTGGTCCTACTCACAATGTAACAGCTACAGGCATACTACACATTGATTTACTCTGCATTACTTATATTTTATCTGTCACTTTCTTGAGTCCAGACAACCAACAAAACAATAAATCAAATGCTGACTTGTAGCACTTGCCAGTTTCTGTGGTGTAAATACTTACACATGACCAATTTCAAGCATCCCACCAGATAGCACTGAAGGCAGAGTTGCAAGATGAACAATGGCCCTTCGTTAGACAGCATTTCTTCTATACAGGTACAAGTAGCCTCAAGGGCATAGCTAATAATAAAATGTATTAAAATAACTAGGAGATTAGGATTTGAATATTTATTATCTTTGTTTTAAATATAAATTATTTATTTATGTTTATGTAACTGAATCTTTAATACTAGCTATATATTTAAGAATCAGCTCATAGGGGATTTTCCTGGTCGTCCAGCAGTTAAGAATCCACCATTCAACATAAGGGACATGGGTTCAGTCCTTGGTCAGGTTAATAAGATTCCACATGCCACAAGGCAACTAAACCTGAGCACTGCAACTGCTTAGCCTGTGTATTCTAGAGGCCCAGAGCCACTGGACAGAAGCCCAAGCACTGCAATAAAGAACCCATACACTGCACAAAAGATCCTACATGCCACAACAACAATCCTACGTGCTGCAACTAAGACCTCACGCAGCCAAATAAATAGACATTAAAAAAGAATCAGCTTGCAAAATTAATGAACATCTAACAATAGGCACTGGTGAGCCAGTACAAGCTGGCCTCACTTATCACCAATAAGTGACTTACCTAAGACAACACTTTTCATTAAGTGGTAGAACCAAGATATGGGGACTTCTCTTGTGGCTCAGTGATAAAGAATCCACCTGCAATGCAGGAGCCACAGGAACTGCAGGTTTGATCCCTANTATTCATAGTTTGAATAATTGATTTACAATAAATGAAAGAGCTTAATCTCAGAGAGTTTAGGCCATTGTGTGCTGGTAAATATTAACAATTGGTTGTATATTTTAAAAACGTATATACCATTATGTATACATATTTATTACAAATTATATTGGTATAGGAGCATATTGGGATAAAAGACGTATAATACAGAATTTCCAAATAACAATCTACAATGCTCTTTACTGCATATTCCTTATAGCCCATTGATTCTCATCGAATACTTGTTTAGATTTTTACCAAACTCTTATCTGGGGAGCCGATCTACAATGTACAACCTGACAAATGTGAGTAGTTCTCATGTGACTGTTGACTGGTATCTTTGCTTAAATTAACGGATACAATGAAAGGAAAATGATAATATATCAGAATTTCAGTTGTTCATCAGTGACATGAGCAATTTTCTTGCTAAACTGGCAATAGTTTTCAAACACTGGAAGAATATGTCCTTGATTTTTTTTTTTTTTTTTTGGTCCTACTCACAATGTAACAGCTACAGGCATACTACACATTGATTTACTCTGCATTACTTATATTTTATCTGTCACTTTCTTGAGTCCAGACAACCAACAAAACAATAAATCAAATGCTGACTTGTAGCACTTGCCAGTTTCTGTGGTGTAAATACTTACACATGACCAATTTCAAGCATCCCACCAGATAGCACTGAAGGCAGAGTTGCAAGATGAACAATGGCCCTTCGTTAGACAGCATTTCTTCTATACAGGTACAAGTAGCCTCAAGGGCATAGCTAATAATAAAATGTATTAAAATAACTAGGAGATTAGGATTTGAATATTTATTATCTTTGTTTTAAATATAAATTATTTATTTATGTTTATGTAACTGAATCTTTAATACTAGCTATATATTTAAGAATCAGCTCATAGGGGATTTTCCTGGTCGTCCAGCAGTTAAGAATCCACCATTCAACATAAGGGACATGGGTTCAGTCCTTGGTCAGGGAAATAAGATTCCACATGCCACAAGGCAACTAAACCTGAGCACTGCAACTGCTTAGCCTGTGTATTCTAGAGGCCCAGAGCCACTGGACAGAAGCCCAAGCACTGCAATAAAGAACCCATACACTGCACAAAAGATCCTACATGCCACAACAACAATCCTACGTGCTGCAACTAAGACCTCACGCAGCCAAATAAATAGACATTAAAAAAGAATCAGCTTGCAAAATTAATGAACATCTAACAATAGGCACTGGTGAGCCAGTACAAGCTGGCCTCACTTATCACCAATAAGTGACTTACCTAAGACAACACTTTTCATTAAGTGGTAGAACCAAGATATGGGGACTTCTCTTGTGGCTCAGTGATAAAGAATCCACCTGCAATGCAGGAGCCACAGGAACTGCAGGTTTGATCCCTAGGTTGGGAAGATCCCCTGGAGGAGGGTATGGCAACCCACTCCAGTATTCTTGCCTGGAGAATCCCACAGACAGAGGAGCCTAGCAGGCTACAGTCCATAGGGTGGCAAAGAGTTGGACATGACGGAAGCAACTTAGCATGCACAGAATCAAGATGTGTTTCAGATCTGTCTGATACTGAAGTTCAAGTCCTTCCACTGGACCACACTGCTGTTAGTAATAAAGCCTGACTGATGAGTCAACTGACACCCATGTTACTCAATGTAAGAAGCATTAGAAATGAATAACTTCACATGCATTTCGGAACACAGTCCTTCTTCAGTTCAGTTCAGTTGCTCAGTCGTGTCCGACTCTTTGCAGCCCCATGAATCACAGCACGCCAGGCCTCCCTGTTCATTACCATCTCTCGGAGTTCACTCAGACTCACATTCATCGAGTCCATGATGCCATCCAGCCATCTCATCTCGGTCATCCCCTTCTCCTCCTGCCACCAATCCCTCCCAGCATCAGAGTCTTTTCCAATGAATCAACTCTTCACATGAGGTGGCCAGAGTATTGGAGTTTCAGCTTTAGCATCATTCCTTCCAAAGAAATCCCAGGGTTGATCTCCTTCAGAATGGAATGGTTGGATCTCCTTGCAGTCCCAGGGACTCTCAAGAGTCTTCTCCAACACCACAGTTCAAAAGCATCAATTCTTCGGTGCTCAGCCTTCTTCACAGTCCAACTCTCACATCCATACATGACCACAGGAAAAACCATAGCCTTGACTAGACAGACCTTAGTCGGCAAAGTAATGTCTCTGCTTTTGAATATGCTATCTAGGTTGATCATAACTTCTCTTCCAAGGAGTAAGTGTCAGTCCTTCTTAAGTGCTTACAATAAATTCTTACAATTTTAAGTAGTTAATGTCAGCAGGAAAATGCACTTATGTGGAGTAGTTTATTCTAGGTGTATACTGGATGAAGCATGTATAAGCAACATTGTTCCCATGAGAACCAGAACATGAATCAAAAATTAACCATTATAGTTGAAATTTTGATTTAAAAAAATATATAGTGGCCTTTAAAATATATATATAGTATACTAACAATGAAAAATCAGAAAGAGAAATTAAGGAATCAATTCCATTCACCATGTGTCTGCCTGCAATGAGGGAGACTCAGGTTCAATCCCTGGGTCTGAAAAATCCCCAGGTGAAGGAAATGTCAACCCAACCAGTACTCTTGCTTGGAAAATTCCATGGACAGAGGAGCCTCATAGGCTACAGTCCTTGCTGTTACAAAGAGTCATACATGACTGAGCAACTTCACTTTCTTTCACTTTCCATTCATCATTGCAACAAAAAGAATTAAATATCTATGAATACGCTCACCTAAGGAGACAAAAGAACTGTACACAGAAAATTATAAGACACTGATGAAAGAAATCAAAGACAATATAAACAGATGAAGAGATATTCCATGTTCCTGGGTAGGAAGAATCAGATTGTGAAAGTGACTGTACTACCAAATGCAACCTGTAGATTCAATGTGATCCCTATCAAATTACCAATGGCATTTTTCACAGAACTAGAACAAAAAATTTCACAATTCATATGGAAACACAAAAGACCCCAAATAGCCAAAGCAGTCTTCAGAAAGAAGAATGGCGCTGGAGGAATCAACCTTCCTGACTTCAGAGTATTACTACAGTCATCAAGACAGTATGGTACTGGCACAAGAAAAGAAATATAGACCAATGGAACAAGATAGAAAGACCAGAATAAACCCATGCACTTATGGGTACCTTATTTTTGACAAAGGAGGCAAGAATATACAATGGGGGAAAGACAGCCTCTTCAATAAATGGTGCTGGGAAAATTGGACAACTACATATAAAAGAATGAAATTAGAACACTTCCTAATATCATACACAAAGATAAACTCAAAATGGATTAAAGACCTAAATGTAAGACCAGAAACTATAAAACTCTTAGAGGAAAACATATGCAGAACACTTGATGACATAAATCAAAGCAAGATCCTCTATGACCCACCTCCTAGAGTAATGGAAATAAAAACAAGTGGGACCTGACTAAACTTAAAACCTTTTACACAGCAAAGGAAACTATAAGGAAAGTGAAAAGACAACCATCAAAATGGGAGAAAATAATAGCAAATGAAACAAGTGACAAAGGATTAATTTCCAAAATATATAAGCAGCTCATACAACTCAGTGCCAGAAAAACAAACAACCCAATCAGAAAGTGAGAAAAAGATCTAAACAGACATTTCTCCAATGAAGACATACAGATGGCTAACAAACACATGAAAAGATGCTCAACATCGCTCATTAATAGAGGAATGCAAATCAAAACTACAATGAGATATCACCTCACACCGGTCAGAATGGCCATCATCAAAAAGTCTACAAACAATAAATGCTGGAGAGGGTGTGGAGAAAAAGGAACTCTTGCACCGTTAGTGGGAATGTAAATTGATACAGCCCCTATGGAAGATGGTATGGAGATTCCTTATAAAACTAGGAATAAAACCACCATATGAGCCAGCAATCCCACTCCTAGGCATATACCCTGGGGGAAACCAAAACTGAAAAAGATACATGTATGTAATTGTTCACTGCAGCACTATTTACAATAGCTATAACATGGAAGCAACCTAGATGTCCATAGACAGATGAATGGATAAAGAAACTGTGGTACGTATACACAATAGAATATTACTCAGCCATAAAAAGGAACACATTTGAGTCAGTTCTGATGAGGTGGATGAACCTAGAACCTATTATACAGAGTGAAGGGAGTCAGAAAGAGAAAGATAAGTATTGTATTCTAATGCATATATACGGAATCTAGAAAAAAAGGTACTGAAGAATTTATTTACAGGGCAGCAATGGAGAAACAGACAAAGAACAGACTTATGGACATGAGGAGAGGGGAGGAGAGGGTGAGATGTATGGCAAGAGTAACATGGAAGCTTACATTATCATATGTAAAATAGATTGCCAACAGGAATTTGCTGTATGGCTCAGGAAACTCAAACAGGGGCTCTGTATCAATCTAGAGGGGTGGGATGGGGTGGGAGATGGGAGGGAGGTTCAAACAGGAGGGGATACATGTATACCTATGGCTGATTCATGTTGAGGTTTGACAGAAAACAACAAAATTCTGTAAAGCAATTATCCTTCAATAAAATAATAAAAAGAAAAAATATATATATATAGTAGCCAGTGTTCATTAGTGTGCTCAGTGTTCAGTCACTCAGTCATGTCCAGCTCTTTGTTACCCCATGGACCATAGCTCACTAGGTTCCTCTGTCCATGGAATTTTCCAGGCAAGAATGTTAGAGTGGGTTACCATTTTCTACTCCAGGGGACCTTCCCGACCCAGGGATCAAACCCACATCTCCTGCATTGGCAGGTGGATTCTTTACCACTGAGCCACCTGGGAAGCCCACTCACTAGTACTTGAATGTAAATTTTCCTGAATGAATGATATTAATAATTCATTTCTTCATCAGGCATTTTCTCAAGATGTGATTATTCCTACTCTTTAAAAGTTCTGACCATTCTGTATGAGGAACAAGACTACTGTTTCCAGGCAGATTACATATTGAGCTCTCCTTCAAACAACAAGTGCCTGATAGAATATGGAAAATGTATTGTTAAATGTGCCATCCATCTTGCAAGATGTAAGGTAACCCAAAATCAAAGCGAGAGAAATTCTGAAGCATAAATGAGTAGTGATGCAGGATTTTGTCTTCAGAGCATCTGAGAAGCCCAGATGTTGTGAGCTTTCATTTTAATGGCCTGTGGGATAAGGGAATAAAAACAATTCTAAAGCTCACCAACGATGGGAAACTGATGATAAGATGTTCACACAAGTCTGATGATGCAAGGACTCCACTACTGAGCCAGAATAAACAAGAAACAAGTTCTGCCTAAGAAAGAGACAACAAAGCAGCTAGCCTGTGGGGGAGAAATTACTTCTCAATTGAGAGACTGAACATGGGCACATTTGTAACCACAACTCATCTCTCCATTAATTAAGAGAATGGAGAAAGATTTCAGCAGACATAGAAGGTCTCACAGGATATTGGAAAAAATTATCTCTCATTGGATATTACAGAGGATAAATTTCTCTAAAACAATGATGTTAATCAAGGAAGAGAAAGATCTAGGATCCAGGAAATGAAAAATTCAGCAGGATAAATCTCCAGAATGATGTAGCTGTGCAGCAAATTCAAGGAGTAACTGGACAATCTGCACATGTCATAGGCTATGGGAAATAACTTCTTTAAAAATATCAATCTACTAGAATATTTAACTTGATATTCTTCAAATTTTAAAATATTTCCTACTGAATTGCCAGCATGCACAAAAGTAGGCAGAATAGTACATCGAAGTCCCACACATGTACATGGGGCTTCACAGTTTCCTACCTTTTGCTAATCTTGTTTCATGTCTATCCCACCCATGCTTTTTCATTTACTCTGTAAACATTTCAGTATACTGTCTGATAATATTTTAAATTGGGGTAAAATACACAGAATATAAAGCTTGCCACCTTAACTATGTTTAAGGAGTACAGTTCATCGGCACAGAGTGCACTCACATTGTTGGGTAATCATTAACATCCATCTCCAGAACTCCCTTTATTGTGCCAAAGTGAAACTTTGTACCAACTCAGCAATGATTCCCATTCTCCACAGTACTGGAATTGTGTTGGGGGGTGGTGAAATTGAGAAGGGAGAGAGAGAGAAAGTGAACAAATGGGTAAATCTTCATCTTTCATGGGGAGAAGTCAATAGATTATGCCTACAACAGGCAAAAAACTCAAAGCCTAGGAATATAAGCATGCCATTTAAGATACAGAAGTCAATGCCAAAAGGATTAACCAACAGAATTTAAAGAGGTTTCCTCTAAAGAAGTACATGGAAGACAACAGGGGGTCGATAGTTTCTAAAACAGTTTTGTTTTGACTCTTTAAATTATTTTATTATATTAACTTTGATTAGCTTGAAAATGAATTTAAGTAGTAGTAAACATGAGAAAATATGGCATTGAAATATACTATTAAATATGGATATTTTAAATATAGACTGTGTGGATAATCTAAACAAGCTNTATATATATATAGTAGCCAGTGTTCATTAGTGTGCTCAGTGTTCAGTCACTCAGTCATGTCCAGCTCTTTGTTACCCCATGGACCATAGCTCACTAGGTTCCTCTGTCCATGGAATTTTCCAGGCAAGAATGTTAGAGTGGGTTACCATTTTCTACTCCAGGGGACCTTCCCGACCCAGGGATCAAACCCACATCTCCTGCATTGGCAGGTGGATTCTTTACCACTGAGCCACCTGGGAAGCCCACTCACTAGTACTTGAATGTAAATTTTCCTGAATGAATGATATTAATAATTCATTTCTTCATCAGGCATTTTCTCAAGATGTGATTATTCCTACTCTTTAAAAGTTCTGACCATTCTGTATGAGGAACAAGACTACTGTTTCCAGGCAGATTACATATTGAGCTCTCCTTCAAACAACAAGTGCCTGATAGAATATGGAAAATGTATTGTTAAATGTGCCATCCATCTTGCAAGATGTAAGGTAACCCAAAATCAAAGCGAGAGAAATTCTGAAGCATAAATGAGTAGTGATGCAGGATTTTGTCTTCAGAGCATCTGAGAAGCCCAGATGTTGTGAGCTTTCATTTTAATGGCCTGTGGGATAAGGGAATAAAAACAATTCTAAAGCTCACCAACGATGGGAAACTGATGATAAGATGTTCACACAAGTCTGATGATGCAAGGACTCCACTACTGAGCAAGAATAAACAAGAAACAAGTTCTGCCTAAGAAAGAGACAACAAAGCAGCTAGCCTGTGGGGGAGAAATTACTTCTCAATTGAGAGACTGAACATGGGCACATTTGTAACCACAACTCATCTCTCCATTAATTAAGAGAATGGAGAAAGATTTCAGCAGACATAGAAGGTCTCACAGGATATTGGAAAAAATTATCTCTCATTGGATATTACAGAGGATAAATTTCTCTAAAACAATGATGTTAATCAAGGAAGAGAAAGATCTAGGATCCAGGAAATGAAAAATTCAGCAGGATAAATCTCCAGAATGATGTAGCTGTGCAGCAAATTCAAGGAGTAACTGGACAATCTGCACATGTCATAGGCTATGGGAAATAACTTCTTTAAAAATATCAATCTACTAGAATATTTAACTTGATATTCTTCAAATTTTAAAATATTTCCTACTGAATTGCCAGCATGCACAAAAGTAGGCAGAATAGTACATCGAAGTCCCACACATGTACATGGGGCTTCACAGTTTCCTACCTTTTGCTAATCTTGTTTCATGTCTATCCCACCCATGCTTTTTCATTTACTCTGTAAACATTTCAGTATACTGTCTGATAATATTTTAAATTGGGGTAAAATACACAGAATATAAAGCTTGCCACCTTAACTATGTTTAAGGAGTACAGTTCAGCGGCACAGAGTGCACTCACATTGTTGGGTAATCATTAACATCCATCTCCAGAACTCCCTTTATTGTGCCAAAGTGAAACTTTGTACCAACTCAGCAATGATTCCCATTCTCCACAGTACTGGAATTGTGTTGGGGGGTGGTGAAATTGAGAAGGGAGAGAGAGAGAAAGTGAACAAATGGGTAAATCTTCATCTTTCATGGGGAGAAGTCAATAGATTATGCCTACAACAGGCAAAAAACTCAAAGCCTAGGAATATAAGCATGCCATTTAAGATACAGAAGTCAATGCCAAAAGGATTAACCAACAGAATTTAAAGAGGTTTCCTCTAAAGAAGTACATGGAAGACAACAGGGGGTCGATAGTTTCTAAAACAGTTTTGTTTTGACTCTTTAAATTATTTTATTATATTAACTTTGATTAGCTTGAAAATGAATTTAAGTAGTAGTAAACATGAGAAAATATGGCATTGAAATATACTATTAAATATGGATATTTTAAATATAGACTGTGTGGATAATCTAAACAAGCTATTAACATGCAGAGCAATAACAAAATGTCTGTTCTGTGAGAATTAAAAAGACTAGATAGAATTAAAATCCTGGACCAAAGACTATAAATACATATATGTATAGCTATATATTGAAGAAGGACATGGCAACCCACTCCAGTATTCTTGCTTGGAAAATCCCATGGACAGACGAGCCTGCCAGACCATGGGGTTGCCATAGTCAGACAGAACTTAGCCACTAAACCACCACTATATATATATATATATAGTATTCAAATTAAAATTTCTAAGGTAAGCACTAAAGGAAAAAATGCAATTTATAGTCTTAAAGATGAGTCCAACACATCTATAGCAAGTCTGTGCCAGACTCTACTCTAATCAGTTTATATATATATTAACTCCTCACAATAAAATTATTAAGTAACTGCCATTATTAGCTTCATTTTCAGGAAAGGAAACTGAGAAATTAAGAGGTTAATTAAATTTCCCACTGTACTAAAGCTGAGAGATGAATTCCAGAGCCCATGCTCTTAATCATTGAGCTAAATAGGAAAAACTAAATAAATTTAAAAGAGAGCAAGAAAATAATTTTTTAAAATACATAAAAGTGATAAGGGAAAAAACATAAAGTTAAGTGACATGACAAGATATAAATGATCACTTATAACAATATGTCAATGGACTAAATTCCCCAGATAAAAGACAAAAATCATCAGACTGTAATTTTTTTTTAATCCTGGGGTACACTGTTTACCANAAAAAACATAAAGTTAAGTGACATGACAAGATATAAATGATCACTTATAACAATATGTCAATGGACTAAATTCCCCAGATAAAAGACAAAAATCATCAGACTGTAATTTTTTTTAATCCTGGGGTACACTGTTTACCAACACACATAAGACTATGTTAAAAATAGAAAGTCAAAATATAGAGGGAGAGATTCCTCCTTGCTCTAAAAAAAAAAAAAAGGCTGAGGATTTCAAGGAGGGAAAATCAGCATTATTTGAGATACCATGGGTCACCACATAGTGACAACTTCTGCATGCATCTAAGAATCTAGTTTTAAAATATGTGAAGCAAAAATTGATACAACTGAAATGTAAAGTTGACAAATCCACCTCCATAATGAGAGATTTTAGTTACCCAAGTTTTATCAAACATTTAACAAATAAAACCAAAAAAACTCCACACATAGGAATTATTTCAAAAAAATAAGAAAAAATTACTCAACTCATTTTATGTGCCTAGAATTACCTTGACACACAAACCTCTCTCAGCAACTGAAACAAGAGAAAGTAAGGACAGCAGATATTAACAAGCTTGATCTAACTGATATATATGACATTGCATGATAATAAGTGCTTCAATTTAAAAAATACACATTCTTTTCATGCAGACAGAAACATTATGAAAGTTGATCCCAAATTGATTCATAAATAAAGTGATCATAAATTCCAAAGGATTGGAGAGATAGAGATGGAAATCCCTGATCAATCATGTTAGATGATTGAACTACAGTACATTAATCCATTCTTTCAGAAATCTGAAAAAGAACATCTCACTAGTTTGGGAGTAAGAAGGCATAATGCTCGTCACCAGAAAATATTAAAGACTAAATAACAAAAGAGAGGAAAAGAACAGAATAGGAAAGACTAGAGATATCTTCAAGAAAATTAGAGATACCAAGGGAACATTTCATGCAAAGATGGGCTCGATAAAGGACAGAAATGGTATGGACCTAACAGAAGCAGAAGATATTAAGAAGAGGTGGCAAGAATACACAGAAGAACTGTACAAAAAGATCTTCACGACTCANGGGAGGGAGGGAGGGAAGGAGAGAGGAAGGAAGGGAGGAAAGTGTTTTAACAACCAAAGAATAAGCCAATCTATTCACTTGGACTTTATTTAAAATTCTAACTAAATCTTGGAGTAAACAGAAACTAAAGCAGAATGATTTTTGAGGGAAAATGTGTTATTAAAATTATCTTAAGAAAAGGGAAAAACCTGAAAACAAACATCTTTAATGTAGCTAAGTGCTTTCAAACAGACTTTTCCTCAACAGATGGGAGCTGAGGCTGAATAGAGAAAGTGATGGGCTGGGGAGACAGCTTCACATGCATCTGGGGTGCTCAGATACTGCCTGGCATGGGGTCTCTGGAAGCCACAGACGCATCCATGAGAAAAAGACAGCTTTAAATATCTGCCAAAATCAGATGTTGCGAAACCAACTTAAGAACTTTCCTTTTCNACATGCATCTGGGGTGCTCAGATACTGCCTGGCATGGGGTCTCTGGAAGCCACAGACGCATCCATGAGAAAAAGACAGCTTTAAATATCTGCCAAAATCAGATGTTGCGAAACCAACTTAAGAACTTTCCTTTTCATTGCCTTGCCTTCAATCAGGTCAACCGGGCTCAACCCAGTCAGAAGCTATGATAAACAACTGGAAATCAATTGTTTGACTGAGAAGAGAAGCAGGCAAAAAAAGATGACCACAACCTCTCTTCCAATAGAGCTAAGAGAGAGACTTAACCTTAAATCCCATTTGGAGTTTTAACTATTTCATAGATTAATTATGCTAAATACCAAAATGAGACTATGTATTGCAAATGAAGTGGGCACAGGAATTAGCCAAGGTCCTAGCAAGAAACAGATGGCACTCAAACTGGGTAACAGAGGAGAGTTTCCTACAAGGGCTGTTTACTGTATGTGAGCAGAGTTTGGGGAAAGCACCACAGGGGGAGCAGTGCCTCCAGGCTCTCTCCCTATTGTCAGCTTCCTGGAAGGACCTGGGGGCAGAACGGGCCTCCAAAGCCTGAAGAGAGTAGTGATTTGCTGAGGCCCACTGGCGAGAGAGGAGGCCTTTGGCAGAACAAACTCAATGCAACCCAGCAGAGGGGGGAACAGGAAGAATAAATATTTTGGCTTCTCCCTCCTCCCATGCGGAGTCTACCATCTCCTGCTAATGCTTCTTGTTGATCAAGTCCAAACTGAAGCCAAAGGACAGCACCTTACATATGGGTTGGTTCCCAGAGCCAAGAGCAGGGAAAGGTGAAGAATAGATCTCAATGGGCACCCAGAAAATGTCCAGTACAATAGATAAACAGCAAGAGCCTACTGTAGAGCACAGGACACTATATTCAATATCCTGTAATAAATGCTAATGGAAAAGAAAATGGAAGGGAATGCCTGTATGCACGTGTAAAACCAAATCAGTTTGCTGTGCACCAGAAACTAATACAACATTGTAAATTAACTACACTTCAATTTTTTAAAAAAGAAAATTTCTGCTACACAATAAGGTTTAAAGGACTTCCCTGGTGGTCCAGTGCTTAAGACTCTATGCTTCCACTGCAGTGGGGAAGCTCCTGGTCAGGGAGCTGAGACCCCGAGTGTTGTGTGGCACGGCCAAAAAAAAAAACCAAAACCTTAAGACCAACAGACGAACAGAGCCCACCTGTGCTTTCTTCTAAAGAGAAAGGAAGAACACCCCCACTATGGTAAGTGTAAACGGACAGTGAGGGGAAAAAAGAAGTCGCTTTTATGAGTGTGCCCTGAGAGATGTACTTTCAGGCTACACAAATATAATGTATAACAGAGCATGATTCTAAGTTAATTTCTGACTTAGTGATTCAGGAAAGTGATAAATTCTTCTAGGAAGAAAGAGTGAGAGGAAATTTAACCCTGGCTCTGGGGACTTGACCTTCTGGGCTCCACCCCGGGCTTATTTTCTGATGATCACAACGTCTTCAGCTGCAAAGACTCCTGACCCCCTCCTCATTCGCTGTAGTCCTGTTTAACACACGTGCTTTTTGTCTTAACTGCCTTTCCCTCTGCTATTCTCCCGCAATTACTCTTTTATCTTTCAATTAAGTCTCTTTGCATTCAGCCACTTATGCACAGAATTCTTCCATCTAGTAAAAGACACTTTTCTCAGTCTTTGAAAGAAAACCCCTCCCCTTCTTTTCATCCGTCAGAGCCCTGCATTCTTCTAGGCTGACTTCAGCTTCTGATTGTCACTATGCTAATCTGAGCCCCATTTGGGAGGACAGGAATGGTGTACCGGAGAAAGCATCATGATGATAATAATAGCTATCATGTATTAAGACCTCACAGGGGGTAGGCACTCTGCTAAGCACTTTACATGTGTAGGGAAGGAAAAAAATCTTCCTTGACCCTCTAAGGTTCCCTAGCTGGGCCTGAAAATTAAACTGACAAAGACAGATTAACAGGAGAAAAGCATATGAATTTATCTGATCTAAGTCTGACTGACACGACATGGGAGCCACGATAAGGAAATGAAGACCAGATGAAATGGTTAAACCTGAGCAATTTTATGATGGATCAATGAAGAGTGGACAGTTGTGAAGGAATAAAATAGGTCAATGGGTGTGTGCTAAGTTGAGGGAAACTTAGCAAGGTCTGCTTATTCAGATTCTTCTC
>SJYW01016824.1:417858-438025 GCA_006410735.1 Raphicerus campestris | reverse complement strand
AAAAAAAAAAACCAAAACCTTAAGACCAACAGACGAACAGAGCCCACCTGTGCTTTCTTCTAAAGAGAAAGGAAGAACACCCCCACTATGGTAAGTGTAAACGGACAGTGAGGGGAAAAAAGAAGTCGCTTTTATGAGTGTGCCCTGAGAGATGTACTTTCAGGCTACACAAATATAATGTATAACAGAGCATGATTCTAAGTTAATTTCTGACTTAGTGATTCAGGAAAGTGATAAATTCTTCTAGGAAGAAAGAGTGAGAGGAAATTTAACCCTGGCTCTGGGGACTTGACCTTCTGGGCTCCACCCCGGGCTTATTTTCTGATGATCACAACGTCTTCAGCTGCAAAGACTCCTGACCCCCTCCTCATTCGCTGTAGTCCTGTTTAACACACGTGCTTTTTGTCTTAACTGCCTTTCCCTCTGCTATTCTCCCGCAATTACTCTTTTATCTTTCAATTAAGTCTCTTTGCATTCAGCCACTTATGCACAGAATTCTTCCATCTAGTAAAAGACACTTTTCTCAGTCTTTGAAAGAAAACCCCTCCCCTTCTTTTCATCCGTCAGAGCCCTGCATTCTTCTAGGCTGACTTCAGCTTCTGATTGTCACTATGCTAATCTGAGCCCCATTTGGGAGGACAGGAATGGTGTACCGGAGAAAGCATCATGATGATAATAATAGCTATCATGTATTAAGACCTCACAGGGGGTAGGCACTCTGCTAAGCACTTTACATGTGTAGGGAAGGAAAAAAATCTTCCTTGACCCTCTAAGGTTCCCTAGCTGGGCCTGAAAATTAAACTGACAAAGACAGATTAACAGGAGAAAAGCATATGAATTTATCTGATCTAAGTCTGACTGACACGACATGGGAGCCACGATAAGGAAATGAAGACCAGATGAAATGGTTAAACCTGAGCAATTTTATGATGGATCAATGAAGAGTGGACAGTTGTGAAGGAATAAAATAGGTCAATGGGTGTGTGCTAAGTTGAGGGAAACTTAGCAAGGTCTGCTTATTCAGATTCTTCTCGGTGTCTCTCTGTCTTCTGAGATACGGGTGTTGCTTTCCTCCACGTATGGAGAAAGCACCTCTCACATGAAGCTTTTATGACCTGTTTCAGGGGCAGATGGTCAGAGAGACCTTCTTATTTCTGCCAATTTCTCAAACTGCTTCAATTTCCAAGCTGCCATGTTTGGGGAGAGTGAGAACATGTCGTGAGCCCCGTCACATCCTCTCTACCTTCTGGTTCTACTCCTTTTAGACATGAAGAATCTGAGGTTTCCTTGAGTTTAAGGATTTGGAGATAATCAGAGAGCTGGCACTGAGTGAAACTAAAACTGTAAGCCAGCATAAACTCATCCAAGACTGTGCTCTGGCTCCATTCAATGGCTCTTCAACTCATATTAATTCATCTCTACACCTCACCCCAGTTGGCTCCGTGGTAAAGAATCTGCCTGCCAAGAAAGAGATTCAGGCTCGATCCCTAGATCGGGAAGATGCCCTGGAGAAGGAAGTGGCAACCCACTCCAGTATCCTTGCCTGGAGAATCCCATGGACAGAGGAGCCTGGCAGGCTACAGTCCATAGGGCACACAGAGTTGAACACGACTGAAGTAACTAAACAACACCACCTTGCTATCTTTGTGACCTTAGAGAATTCATTCAACCTTTCTTTGCCTCTCTATGCCCAGTTTTTTAAATCAAAATAAGAATGATAATAACATCTGGGTCTTCCTATTTGACAACGTTGTTGAGAGAATTTCTTGGATGCCTTATGGGAGTTGAGGCATTTAAACTTGGGAGGCAGTGTTTCCTGTTGCTGTTGATAAACAGTATTAAATAAGACTCCAGGCTACACTCTCTCCTAAGAAAAGATTTCAGAGTAACTAACTAGTCCTTTTAGGAACCCACCTTGACTTCCCGCCCTCCTCAACAATTACAGAGCTGAACGGCTCCTGGACACAATGCACTATAAAAGCTGCTCCCCTAGAGGCAAGCATTTTTTTTCCAGTGGCCCTTTTTCTGTTTCCCTTTAAAAGTAATAAAGTTCTCTTATTATATAACTACGGGACAAGGGATCAGACAGTGCTTAAAATGCAAAAAGTGCCCTACATTCAAACCACTGTTGCCCAGAAGAAACACCCTTTGCAAGACTTAAATAAACCCTTTAACTCTTACCTGCCTCTGATGCATGAAAATTACAAAAAGCACTGTGTCTTTATCCGTGGTTTCCTAGTGACATCAAGGGAGACATAAAATATCCCAAGAAGCCTCAACTCCTGGGAATTCTGGCCGAATTCCAGAAGCAAATCAACCCAAGAATCGTAGGAACACTCATTTGATTTTCATTATTTTCTTATCAACCATGAATTAAAGGGTTTCATTGTACAACATAACTAATCAAAATAATGGGCTTCTTAAATCTATTCCATAAATTGGGCCGAGTAAATCAATTCTGCTTGTCAGTTAAATTCAAATGTCTTATTTTAATGAATTCCATTTTGATTTATGTTTTAAGAATACCTAGGCCTGGCATGCTGCGATTCATGGGGTCGCAAAGAATCGGACATGACTGAGCGACTGAACTGAACTGATATAAACCTGGCATTCATAAAAATGGGCTATAGGTATCCTTTTTTAACTACTGAAAAAAAAAGTCACAAGCTTCGGAGTCAGCTGCATCTTTTTTCACCATATTAACAAATATTTATGAATCGTACAATGCTGTAAATACTGAGACATGACTCTGGGGTTTCAATCCTAGTTCCCATTTCCCAGGAGAAGAGAGAAGAGCTGAGGTACAAAGACTTGGAGAGTTTAATCCAAAGAGAGGTAGATCATATCCAGATGCTGCTGCTGCTGCTGCTGCTAAGTCGCTTCAGTTGTGTCCAACTCTGTGCGACCCCATAGACAGCCGCCCACCAGGCTCCCCCGTCCCTGGGATTCTCCAGGCAAGAACACTGGAGTGGGTTGCCATTTCCTTCTCCAGTGCATGAAAGTGAAAAGTGAAAGTGACATTGCTCAGTCCTGTCCGACTCTTAGCGACCCCATGGACTACAGCCCACCAGGCTCCTCCATCCATGTGATTTTCCAGGCAAGAGTACTGGAGTGGGGTGCCATTGCCTTCTCCGCATATCCAGATAGTACCACCTAAAGAATGCCAAGCCCACAAACACGTGAGGCAAGAATTCCTGACAACCTGTCTAAATAGGAATGTGGGTTTATTACTTTTTGTCTACATTTTTTTTAATTATCAAATTCCCACATAATAATTTACCCTGGATAATTCAATTTCTTTGAATCTGTGTTCTCATCTTTAAAAAGCTATTGATTATATAGGAAATGTGTAAAATGTCTGGCATGGTGACAAATAACAGTTATTTTAAAAAGGCATCTATTATGATTATTATCATTCCCATCCTAGGAAGCTCTTTCTACAGGTGATTTTTATGTTTTCAAATATCTCATTAAACTTGCAAAGGTATATTTAGATCCATGCAATATATTCAGATGCATTTAATGACAGACTATGTCATAAGCTAACTGTGCTATGGTTTCTGTCTTTTAGAAAAATGCTGTTCAGAGTCAATGTATCATAGAAATTAAAAGCCCAGCTTGAGGTATGATTGAGTTATAGTCCATTGCCTGAGATGAGTAAAACCATTCATCCCCCACAGACAGGTCTATACTTGGTACTGGTGAGTCTTACTAAATCTTTATGTGATCTAAGTTTTGTTATACTTGAAATGGTTAATTAGGAAAGGTAGGGGAGTCTGAAATGCCACAGCAAGTTCCTTTTGGCCCACTGTCACGTTTCATGAATTCTTGTGCTGAACCCATTTGGATTAAGCAGTGACCCAATCCAAACAAATTGCCTCTGTGCCTCTTATCTCCTATTACCTATTTATGTCCCAATACATCTGCATTGCGTAGCTCAGTAAGATCCATTAAGTCCTTGAGCAGTGTTTACGGCTAATTTTTTTTTTCCTTTGAGGCTCAAATTTATCACAATAAAGTGATAGAAATCTACAGTGCAGACAGTGAGTACAACACTTTTTAAAAGAAAGGAAAGAAAAGAAGTATAAGATATGCAATTTCAGTCTGGGAATTCTCAGAGCAACTCTGTGGGTGAGAGACAATCATTTCTTGTAGGTTTTAGGTAAAGATATAATTTACCTTTATTTGCAGACACAAAATTCTAAGAAAACATTACTTGCTGTCAATTCCTCTGGCTTTAAAAATATTTATGAGATTGAAATAGTTACCTGGAGACAGACATTTCATTTCAATGTCAAAGGTCAGGCACATTGGCTAACACCCCAGATAATATTGATGTACTTTCAAATTTTGAAATAATGTTTATACCATTTACTTATTCATTCATATATAGAGCACCCATCCTGAAGTATCTGGGACACTGAACAAGGTTTACATAAATCTGACTGTTTTTTCCTCTGGGCCATTTGGCTCAGTCTGGTAGAGCATAAATATTCAATAATACTTTACAATGACAAAGCATCTTTTATGCAAACATCTCTAAGCACATTATTCACCAATATTACAATCTCCTTTTTAACCTACTGGTAAAGTCACAGAAACTAATTGACTTTCTTCAAGGTCCCACCAGAAATTGTTTATTTTATAGAGTCCAGGTATCCTGTTCCTACCTATAACTAAAAGGAAAAAAAAACAAATAAACACATTTTTTAGATGCTTAAGCTGATGACCTACACTAAATATTTTTAAATTGAATCTATTAGGCAAAAACATCCTCCTTAAAGATGTTAAATGTTGTGATGCATCCAACTGAATTTTATAACTTTTCTTCCAATTTGCCCAAGGCCAGTTACCATTTTCAGAGCCCCAAGAATGACCTATTTTAATTGAATCCTGTTACAAACACTTAAACTTTAACTCTTTAGTCAAATCAGTTTTCTAAACAGAAATTAAAGTTGAAGCACAAAAATAAAACTTTTCATGAGAAGATCCAGTTGAAGTAATAACATAACTGTACCAAAATAGTCAAGCAAAGTAAAAAGGTGGGAATTACTGTGAGATCTGGGCAAATCTCAGAGTTCAGGTTACCCAAGCAAAAGGAAATAATTTAATTTTTTTTTACTTCTTCTCCCAAATGTTAAGTAATGCATGCTAAATATTAAAACATAAAATACCCAAAAAATGGGAAAATTTTTTAAATCAATCACCACTGTGACCACCATAAGAACACATTTTACAAACCCCTAACTTCAGGGCTGAACTCTGAAATCCATCATCTGTGCTGGAATTGGCACTGAGGCACTCTTCCCCAGGTTGGTCCCAGCCAGTGACAAGCATGGAAAGGCTCTTATGAAAATCCTGGACTTAGAAGATGTGGGAGGGCTTCCCTGGCTGCTCAGCAGTAAAGAATCCACCTGCAATGCAGGAGGCACAGTTCCATCCCTGGGTCAGGAAGATCCCCTGGAGGAGGGCATGGCAACCCACTCCAGTATTCTCACATGGAAAATCCCCATGGACAGAGGAGCCTGGCTGGCTACAGATGTGGGAATCTTCTGACAGGCGACTTTGGATCTAGGACTCCCAAAGATCCTGATGAACTTTCTTTGAACTGCACTTATGTTTAAGTGATTCACACAATCTTCCTTTCTTCCCTTACTCCTTCAGTCCTGCATCTCAGACTCTCCGGACTCCCACTCCAGTTTCTCTCATGGACATTTCCTCTAATGTACCATCCTGTCATCTGCTTCTTGGAGGACCCAGACTAACCCATCATCTGATGGTGATGATGGTGATGATGATGATGGTGATAGTGGTGGTAGTCATGATGGTAACGAAGATGATGACAATTATCAACATTTAGTGAGCCATTTTAAAAATATCAGGTCCTGTGCCCAAGAAGGAGAAGGCAATGGCACCCCACTATAGTACTCTTGCCTGGAAAGCCCCTGGACGGAGAAACCTGGAAGGCTGCAGTCCATGGGGTCGCTAAGAGTCGGATACGACTGAACAACGTCACTTTCACTTTTCACTTTCATGCATTGGAGAGGGAAATGGCAACCCACTCCAGTACTCTTGTCTGGAGAGTCCCAGGGATGGGGGAGCCTGGTGGGCTGCCATCTATGGGGTCGCACAGAGCTGGACATGACTAAAGCGACTTAGCAGCTTAGCAGTGCCCAAGAAATTGCCTAAATTATTTCACGTACTACTCCCAATAACCTCCAAAACATAGATATTACTCACCTGAAGGAAATAAGTCTTAAAAAGGGTAAATAACAAAGACCACATTTCTTAAGAAAATTAAATTTGAACTCTTGTTTTTCCTAAGCTAGTGGAGTATAGAAGAACTGTTGCCAGTAACTACTACATTATATTACTTCTCTGTATTAAAATTTTGCAGTACAATCTTCCAGTCCTTCTTCTGGATAGTTATTACACAGTTATAATCATACTCAAAACAATAAATATAAGAAGTTAAGTCTTTTTTATAAGAAATTGAATTTCCACTTGAACTTTCTGATTCACCTAAAATTTTCACTGTTAATCTGTTTCACTGGGTTACATAGACCTGATCCAATTATTCAAATACTGTTAACATATACACATATTTTCCATATTTGTACCACATATATGTAGAACCACTGTATCAACTCTGTGCAGTGGAGGAATTTTCCCCAAGTTATGAAAACAAAAGTCAAGCAAACAAGCCAAGGTCAAGTAACTTAGACAACCAAGACTGTTAGAACATCCAAAATAACAATACCCAGTCTCCAATTTTAGAATTTATTAACACTATTAAATAGACCACTTTAAATAACAAACCAGTGGGCTTTTTCTAAACAAAACAATTGGTACAATAAAATGTACTTAAGAGGATTTATATCCCGTAAGTGTCTTACTAAGAAGAAAGACCAGCTTGGAACTTGTTGCAGGTTGCCAATTCCAGAACAGAACTTTCCAATGGCGGTAGATGCCACCTAGAATAATTTGAGGTTCCTTTGACTCATAAACTAATTGAATTTCCTCAAGGTCTCCTAGGAATCACTGGGTCAGTCTTCAGTCTTGGCAGATTTCCACTGATACCTCAAAATAACTCCCTTCATACTGAGTATTCTGGAGTTTGCATGTTAAAGAATGATTGCAGTTGCCATAAATAGTTTCTACTGTATTCCAGTTGGCAGCATAAACTGGTGTTTCATCAGTAACCTTCCAAAAGGGTCTTCTTAAATAAATATGCATTTTAATAAGGAAAGCACACTTGTCTTGCAAATAGAATTTTAAGACAAGTCGTCAAAATTTCACTCTGACAAATTTTCAAAAATTCACTGCCCAAACAGATTGTCTCTCCCAAAGACCCTCGTACATAAAGGAAAGCCACTGCTACCCTTCACTGACTCTCTAGTTCATCTTACCATTAAAGTTCCACTTCTACCAGAATTTGGATGGAGTCTGGACTATAACTGCAATGCAATGTCCATGACAACTGCCTCAATTTCGTAGAAACTGGAAAGACTCTCTTTGTTTCTCCAACCCAGCACAAACCTTCAGCTCTGACTTAAATGGGCAAGAAACTGAATCCCTGAATGTCTTCATGGACTCACAAACCTACCACCTTTGCAACTCCTTTCCAGAATGTTACAACTTATAATGTTCACAAACACACACACCCCTCATCTGTTTCTTAAAACCCTGCGTTGTCTTCACCATTGGGCAGGCTCCAAGTTCCATGCTGCCTTTTGCTGCTTTGTTTCCTGTGGGCTTTATCACATCATGTTGTCCCTCAGTCACAAATGAGTTTCATGACAATGATCATGTAATCCATCACCCAGCCTCTATAAAATAAGGAATGCACACTGATGTTGTAAAAGCCCTGTTCCTCGGAGAGGAGTCAGGAGTTGTCAAGTGGGGAAGAGGAGTAAAGAAAGGAATACTGGGTGGATAGGCATACATTTTCCCTCTCTTCCCTTCAACCAGAGATGCTCTATCTGGATCTGTTTTATTAAAGTTCTAAGTTAGATTTTCCTTGAAAACTGAGTTCTGCTGCATTAAAAACTGTTATAAAATCACTGGTCTAGACGATGCCTCAAGTTCTTTCTAGTCATTCTCATCTTCTGGAAGAATGCCACACCCTTGTGGGCTCTTCTGAATCTTCTGAATTCTGTTACAGCACACAATCCAGACTTTGCAACCTGCTCGTTTTCTTTTTCCCTCTATAACCCTGTCTCAAAGATTTTCTTCTTTTATGACTTGAACTATCAACTACACACCGATAACTACCAGCAAATCCCATCCAAAATAGAGTCACTTCCTAGGCATTTCCATTTAAACACCTTAAGGAAATTTCAACCAAATTGAATCTACCAAATTATTTATCTACCAAGCAAATTCCAATCCCTCTCCTTCTCCAGAGTATTTTATTTATATTCATAGAATCATCAGCCAGAAAGTTACCTAAACTGTTATCACAAGAGTCACCTTAGTCTTCCTTCTATTTCCTTCACACCATACATTATATTCATGGGCTTCCCTGATAGCTCAGTTGGTAAAGAATCTGCCTGCAATGCAAGAGACCTTGATTCAATTCCTGGGTCAGGAAGATCCTCTGGAGAAGGGATAGGTTACCCAATCCAGTATTCTTGGGCTTCCCTTGTGCTCAGTTCGTGAAGAATCACCTACAATGTGGGAGANAGTTACCTGGAGACAGACATTTCATTTCAATGTCAAAGGTCAGGCACATTGGCTAACACCCCAGATAATATTGATGTACTTTCAAATTTTGAAATAATGTTTATACCATTTACTTATTCATTCATATATAGAGCACCCATCCTGAAGTATCTGGGACACTGAACAAGGTTTACATAAATCTGACTGTTTTTTCCTCTGGGCCATTTGGCTCAGTCTGGTAGAGCATAAATATTCAATAATACTTTACAATGACAAAGCATCTTTTATGCAAACATCTCTAAGCACATTATTCACCAATATTACAATCTCCTTTTTAACCTACTGGTAAAGTCACAGAAACTAATTGACTTTCTTCAAGGTCCCACCAGAAATTGTTTATTTTATAGAGTCCAGGTATCCTGTTCCTACCTATAACTAAAAGGAAAAAAAAACAAATAAACACATTTTTTAGATGCTTAAGCTGATGACCTACACTAAATATTTTTAAATTGAATCTATTAGGCAAAAACATCCTCCTTAAAGATGTTAAATGTTGTGATGCATCCAACTGAATTTTATAACTTTTCTTCCAATTTGCCCAAGGCCAGTTACCATTTTCAGAGCCCCAAGAATGACCTATTTTAATTGAATCCTGTTACAAACACTTAAACTTTAACTCTTTAGTCAAATCAGTTTTCTAAACAGAAATTAAAGTTGAAGCACAAAAATAAAACTTTTCATGAGAAGATCCAGTTGAAGTAATAACATAACTGTACCAAAATAGTCAAGCAAAGTAAAAAGGTGGGAATTACTGTGAGATCTGGGCAAATCTCAGAGTTCAGGTTACCCAAGCAAAAGGAAATAATTTAATTTTTTTTTACTTCTTCTCCCAAATGTTAAGTAATGCATGCTAAATATTAAAACATAAAATACCCAAAAAATGGGAAAATTTTTTAAATCAATCACCACTGTGACCACCATAAGAACACATTTTACAAACCCCTAACTTCAGGGCTGAACTCTGAAATCCATCATCTGTGCTGGAATTGGCACTGAGGCACTCTTCCCCAGGTTGGTCCCAGCCAGTGACAAGCATGGAAAGGCTCTTATGAAAATCCTGGACTTAGAAGATGTGGGAGGGCTTCCCTGGCTGCTCAGCAGTAAAGAATCCACCTGCAATGCAGGAGGCACAGTTCCATCCCTGGGTCAGGAAGATCCCCTGGAGGAGGGCATGGCAACCCACTCCAGTATTCTCACATGGAAAATCCCCATGGACAGAGGAGCCTGGCTGGCTACAGATGTGGGAATCTTCTGACAGGCGACTTTGGATCTAGGACTCCCAAAGATCCTGATGAACTTTCTTTGAACTGCACTTATGTTTAAGTGATTCACACAATCTTCCTTTCTTCCCTTACTCCTTCAGTCCTGCATCTCAGACTCTCCGGACTCCCACTCCAGTTTCTCTCATGGACATTTCCTCTAATGTACCATCCTGTCATCTGCTTCTTGGAGGACCCAGACTAACCCATCATCTGATGGTGATGATGGTGATGATGATGATGGTGATAGTGGTGGTAGTCATGATGGTAACGAAGATGATGACAATTATCAACATTTAGTGAGCCATTTTAAAAATATCAGGTCCTGTGCCCAAGAAGGAGAAGGCAATGGCACCCCACTATAGTACTCTTGCCTGGAAAGCCCCTGGACGGAGAAACCTGGAAGGCTGCAGTCCATGGGGTCGCTAAGAGTCGGATACGACTGAACAACGTCACTTTCACTTTTCACTTTCATGCATTGGAGAGGGAAATGGCAACCCACTCCAGTACTCTTGTCTGGAGAGTCCCAGGGATGGGGGAGCCTGGTGGGCTGCCATCTATGGGGTCGCACAGAGCTGGACATGACTAAAGCGACTTAGCAGCTTAGCAGTGCCCAAGAAATTGCCTAAATTATTTCACGTACTACTCCCAATAACCTCCAAAACATAGATATTACTCACCTGAAGGAAATAAGTCTTAAAAAGGGTAAATAACAAAGACCACATTTCTTAAGAAAATTAAATTTGAACTCTTGTTTTTCCTAAGCTAGTGGAGTATAGAAGAACTGTTGCCAGTAACTACTACATTATATTACTTCTCTGTATTAAAATTTTGCAGTACAATCTTCCAGTCCTTCTTCTGGATAGTTATTACACAGTTATAATCATACTCAAAACAATAAATATAAGAAGTTAAGTCTTTTTTATAAGAAATTGAATTTCCACTTGAACTTTCTGATTCACCTAAAATTTTCACTGTTAATCTGTTTCACTGGGTTACATAGACCTGATCCAATTATTCAAATACTGTTAACATATACACATATTTTCCATATTTGTACCACATATATGTAGAACCACTGTATCAACTCTGTGCAGTGGAGGAATTTTCCCCAAGTTATGAAAACAAAAGTCAAGCAAACAAGCCAAGGTCAAGTAACTTAGACAACCAAGACTGTTAGAACATCCAAAATAACAATACCCAGTCTCCAATTTTAGAATTTATTAACACTATTAAATAGACCACTTTAAATAACAAACCAGTGGGCTTTTTCTAAACAAAACAATTGGTACAATAAAATGTACTTAAGAGGATTTATATCCCGTAAGTGTCTTACTAAGAAGAAAGACCAGCTTGGAACTTGTTGCAGGTTGCCAATTCCAGAACAGAACTTTCCAATGGCGGTAGATGCCACCTAGAATAATTTGAGGTTCCTTTGACTCATAAACTAATTGAATTTCCTCAAGGTCTCCTAGGAATCACTGGGTCAGTCTTCAGTCTTGGCAGATTTCCACTGATACCTCAAAATAACTCCCTTCATACTGAGTATTCTGGAGTTTGCATGTTAAAGAATGATTGCAGTTGCCATAAATAGTTTCTACTGTATTCCAGCTGGCAGCATAAACTGGTGTTTCATCAGTAACCTTCCAAAAGGGTCTTCTTAAATAAATATGCATTTTAATAAGGAAAGCACACTTGTCTTGCAAATAGAATTTTAAGACAAGTCGTCAAAATTTCACTCTGACAAATTTTCAAAAATTCACTGCCCAAACAGATTGTCTCTCCCAAAGACCCTCGTACATAAAGGAAAGCCACTGCTACCCTTCACTGACTCTCTAGTTCATCTTACCATTAAAGTTCCACTTCTACCAGAATTTGGATGGAGTCTGGACTATAACTGCAATGCAATGTCCATGACAACTGCCTCAATTTCGTAGAAACTGGAAAGACTCTCTTTGTTTCTCCAACCCAGCACAAACCTTCAGCTCTGACTTAAATGGGCAAGAAACTGAATCCCTGAATGTCTTCATGGACTCACAAACCTACCACCTTTGCAACTCCTTTCCAGAATGTTACAACTTATAATGTTCACAAACACACACACCCCTCATCTGTTTCTTAAAACCCTGCGTTGTCTTCACCATTGGGCAGGCTCCAAGTTCCATGCTGCCTTTTGCTGCTTTGTTTCCTGTGGGCTTTATCACATCATGTTGTCCCTCAGTCACAAATGAGTTTCATGACAATGATCATGTAATCCATCACCCAGCCTCTATAAAATAAGGAATGCACACTGATGTTGTAAAAGCCCTGTTCCCCGGAGAGGAGTCAGGAGTTGTCAAGTGGGGAAGAGGAGTAAAGAAAGGAATACTGGGTGGATAGGCATACATTTTCCCTCTCTTCCCTTCAACCAGAGATGCTCTATCTGGATCTGTTTTATTAAAGTTCTAAGTTAGATTTTCCTTGAAAACTGAGTTCTGCTGCATTAAAAACTGTTATAAAATCACTGGTCTAGACGATGCCTCAAGTTCTTTCTAGTCATTCTCATCTTCTGGAAGAATGCCACACCCTTGTGGGCTCTTCTGAATCTTCTGAATTCTGTTACAGCACACAATCCAGACTTTGCAACCTGCTCGTTTTCTTTTTCCCTCTATAACCCTGTCTCAAAGATTTTCTTCTTTTATGACTTGAACTATCAACTACACACCGATAACTACCAGCAAATCCCATCCAAAATAGAGTCACTTCCTAGGCATTTCCATTTAAACACCTTAAGGAAATTTCAACCAAATTGAATCTACCAAATTATTTATCTACCAAGCAAATTCCAATCCCTCTCCTTCTCCAGAGTATTTTATTTATATTCATAGAATCATCAGCCAGAAAGTTACCTAAACTGTTATCACAAGAGTCACCTTAGTCTTCCTTCTATTTCCTTCACACCATACATTATATTCATGGGCTTCCCTGATAGCTCAGTTGGTAAAGAATCTGCCTGCAATGCAAGAGACCTTGATTCAATTCCTGGGTCAGGAAGATCCTCTGGAGAAGGGATAGGTTACCCAATCCAGTATTCTTGGGCTTCCCTTGTGCTCAGTTCGTGAAGAATCACCTACAATGTGGGAGACCTGGATTCGATCCCTGGGTTGGGAAGACCCCCTGGAGAAGGGAAAGGCTAACCCACTTCGGTATTCTGGCCTGGAGAATTCCATGGACTGTATAGCCCTGGGGTCACAAAGAGTCAGACATGACAGTGTGACTTTCACTACATTATGTTCACGAATACTTCCTTTTGGTTCTCTCTCAATGATGCCTCTTTCTGTTTTTTCCTCCATTTTGTCCCCTCTACCCAAATTCAGGCCTTTGTCACCATCTTCCTCATCTACTGCAACAGCCGAATAACTGTTCCTTTGCTTCCATGTCTTCTTCCTTCAGTTCCTCCTCCACTCTGATGTCAAAACTGTTCTAGTACATGGACTTGACTATAGCACTTCCTGTGCTTAATATTTTGTGGGTCCCAAGAACCAGAGCACAAGATCCTGACACCAACTCCCTAGCTTGGCACCTTATATACATCGTGACAAAGCCCTACCTACCTCTCTGGCTTTAGGTCTTACCATTTACCCTGTCATCAGAAAACATAGCCTATGGCAGAATTTCTTGAATCATCAGCCATCCACAACACAAGCACACAGAGCATTTATTTTTAAAAAATATAAATTCCTGGGCCCCATCTATAAATATCACTATTAACTAACCTGGTATAGGCCCTCAAATCTTGAAACAAGAACTTTAGGTGATGCTGCTGCTGCTGCTGCTAAGTTGCTTCAGTCGTGTCTGATTCTGTGCGACCCCATAGACGGCAGCCCACCAGGCTCCCCTACCCCTGGGATTCTCCAGGCAAGAACACTGGAGTGGGTTGCCATTTCCTTCTCCAGTGCATGAAGTGAGAAGTGAAAGTGAGGGGATGCTAGTACATTCTAAAGCATTAGCGTTTTGTTTCTTCTGCTTTAGAGTTGTCACATGCTATCATAGTCATGTGTTTGCCTCCACCTCAGTAGAATCTTTGATTCAAATGATCATTCTACTGACCTTTTAAACCTTCATACTTTAGTACCCACAGTAAATAAATATCTAGGGAGAACTATGCAGTAGTAATTCAAATAAATATTCAATCAGTTTACTTTAATTACTAATTCATCACCAGGAACCCTCCAAGTACAACCTGGAGATAGACCTCTTTGGAATCTTTGGAATCTTCTTGCCTAATTTCTCTACAACCAAGAGAAAAATCATGATTCATGGGGTCGCAAAGAGTCAGACACGACTGAGCGACTGAACTGAACTGAAGTCAATCGTATTGTAGGCTTAGTATAGTTGTAGCTGATCTTTCTTTGAGCCACACAGCATGTACTAGCATGGCCCTAGAGGATGTCTGGCCCAGCTGTATAGTTTCTATGCTGAGAACTCTTCTGTTTTCCCTTCATCTAATAAGTTGAGCCACAAGAGTATATTGTGTGCCTACGTTTGACAGGCTCTTGCCACCACAAAGAATCAGAGGATAGGGGGAGGGGGGTGGTGTGGCAGGGAGATCTATGTACTAGTTACAAATTTTCTATGCAGTAAACATGGTTTATATGTACATTGTAAATTTAGCCAACTAATTTGTTGAGATAATTCCAGTGAATTGGAACTGCTAGGACTAAGAATATCCAAAATTTATAGTTTGGGTCCAAACCAGATTTTCCCCTATTACATAAATGGTACTTCATCAATCTTGTTCCCTAGTGTTTAAGTGGGTATGTTTCCTAAAACTGTATAAATGTTAGATTTTTAATCTTTGGTAATATAATATTACAAAGAAATTGCTTTTCTTCTGTTCAGCTCAGTCATTTTTGTACATGCTTAACCCTTGCAAGTCACTTGTGTTATTTCATGTCTTCTGTTGTTGGTGGGTCTTTTTTTTTCCATTTCCCTTAGTATAGCAATGTCTTTGTTACTAGTTTCTAAGAATTCATTTACGGCTAAGGATGTTAACTGTCATGCAATGCAAATGAAATACTGTATTTTATTGTCAGTAATTTACTATAGTGTTTTGTATTTTGCTTGTATATTTTTTTAAATTTAAATTTATTTATTTTAATCAGAGGCTAATTATTTTACAATATTGTATTGGTTTTGCCATACATCAACATGAATCCACCACAGGTGTACACATGTTCCCCATCCTGAAACCCCCTCCCACCTCCCTCCCTGCTTATATATTAAAATATAATCATGTTTTTTTTAAAGAACCAGAGGATACAGCACCTCCATCCCCATGTCTTGCTCTTCACACAAATACAATAGACAGTGACCAAAGGCCCTTTGTAATATTTCACTCTGTGAAAGAGCCTTAGTCTCTTATAGTCTGGTGCAGAATGGCTGCTGTGCATCCCTAACCAGAGCCTGCCACCCAAACCTGGATAATAATTTGTAAGATAAATGAAGCAATGGACCATCAAGAGAAAATGTTGCTCTTTCAAAGATCCCCCAGTATGCATCTGTGTGATGGACTACACTAACTCCAAAGGAAGATTATTGTCTTTAGAGTAAATAATGCACTTTTTCCCCCAAGTCTCAAAGCCTGCATTTAAATGATTATTCATGGGTGTTATGGGAGTCTTTAAGCCTTAGCTTGGCAATTCCCAACATAAAAATGGGTCATGTTTCAAAAACCATCTTTATGAGTCACCTGCCCAGAAACTCACCATTGCCTCTTACATTCCGGTCCAAATTCCCAGGTCAACCCCCAAAATCTATTTATATCATTACACACCTGAAGGGCATTCAGTGACACCAATCCCTATTTACAACATCGTTCCTTTGTGAACATGTCCTCTAAATTCCCAGTCAAATGACATGTAAATACATTTCTCTCTGCATGCGGACAGGCATGGGGAAAGATGAAAGGNAACAAACAACCCAATCAAAAAGTGGGCAGAAGACCTAAACAGACATTTCTCCAAAGAAGACATACAGATGGCTAATAAACACATGAAAAGATGTTCAACGTCACTCATTATTAGAGAAATGCACATCAAAACCACAATGAGGTATCGTCTCACACCAGTCAGACTGGCCACCATCAAGAAGTATACAAACAGTAAATGCCGAAGGTGTGGAGAAAAGGGAACCTTCTGGCACTGTTGGTGGGAATGCAAATTGATATAGCCACTATGGAGAACAATATGGAGATTCCTGAAAAAATTAGGAATAAAACTACAGTATGACCCAGCAAACCCACTATTGGGTATATACCCTGAGGAAACCATAATTGAAAAAGATATACATATCACATTTGCTTTCTATGCAACATCCATGTGTATAGAAAGAGAGAGGGGAGAAAAAGAGGCAAATCAGGATATTTTTAAGTATCTTACAGAAACCAAAACCATCTATAGAGTGTTCCTATTAGGATGAACACAAGTAGATGAGTGTATGAAAATCTGTGAATGTATACAAAGAGACTGAAGTACGTACTCAAAATTTGAAGACACCTCTCTGGCTGATTTTTTTGTTTGCTTGTTTGTATATTTTAAATACAATTATTTTGTAGTAATTCCATCATACAGATAAAAATGATTTTTCCTAAACATATGTGATAAGCATTCATTCTATATCAAGAACTTTGCTGATAGAAAAGAATACATAATCAGGCAATCTGTTATCAGCAAATACCCAACATGTACCAACAGCAATGGCAATGGATACATTTCATCACTGCCCATGAAGCCAACTCGTTACCAGCAAACTTGGTACATGGAGAATCTGCATGCAGAATGAAGGGATGTAAGAAAGGATGAAAAGTACAAATGGCTAAAACCAGCTGACCCCAGAGGCAGGCACTTTTCTTGGTCATAGCACCCATCCTCCACTATGGCTTTCCCCACACTCTCTCAATATTTCACTTCCTCTCATTGCCTGAAATGCCATCAATTCCATGTTATCTCATCCTCTTTCTAAAAAGCATAAGACTAGAAAATTTCCAGAGCCTGGATGTGTTAGTGATAGAGAAGAGGAAGGTAAGGGTAAAAAGAAGATGGGAGAATTCATTTGCTAAACTTTGAATAATCCTGTATGGTTTATAAGACACTTTTGTTCTATAAATGCATGTTAATAAGGACTTCCAGTTCAAGATGGAGAGTGGAATGGACATATTTAATTCCTCTCCTCTCACAACCCCACTGAAATGACAACCAATTAAAAAAAAAAAATCCATGACATAACTGAAGACCAAAAAAGCCCCTAAAGAATGCCACATTGACTGAAGTATCTGTGGAAAACAGAAAGTAACTAGAATGGAATTGTCTGAGAAAATAAAGCAAAGGATTACAACACATAGAGACACACAGACACACACACACACACAGNAGTTCAAGATGGAGAGTGGAATGGACATATTTAATTCCTCTCCTCTCACAATCCCACTGAAATGACAACCAATTTAAAAAAAAAATCCATGACATAACTGAAAACCAAAAAAGCCCCTAAAGAATGCCACATTGACTAAAGTATTTGTGGAAAATAGAAAGTAACTAGAATGGAATTGTCTGAGAAAATAAAGCAAAGGATTACAACACATAGAGACACACACACACAGACACACACACACACACACACACACACACACACACGACGGCTGGTAAGGATTAAGAGGGGCTGCCCTAGAGAATCTCCAGGCCAGCCACTGCAGAGAGCAGAACAGACTCAGAGCAATCATCAGAGTAATTAACTAAAGGATTCTCTAACATGCTGCCGGCTGACTGGTTCTTCTCCCACAGAGCAGTTTGGTTCCTTCAAACTGAGCAGTTGGTGCTGCCTTCACCCCACCTCGAAGTTACAAGATATGCTTAATAAAAGTGAGATATGTGTCAGGAAAAGATTGCTATCAAGGGTACTGAGACAGTCCAGAAAGGCAGAATAAACTCTAGAACTAAATATGAACTCGAAGGGTAGTAGAGATGGGAAACAAAAGTCAAAAGTGAAGAATCAGAGAAAGATGAATATGGTATGTTCTCACAGTGGAATCTAAGGAAACAGAAAAAAACAAACTCATAGAGAAAAAATAATCAGATCCATATCCTCCAGAGATGGGGGGTGAGGGGAGGAGAAATTGGATGAAAGTGGTCAGAAGGTACAAACCTTTGGTTATAAGATAAATTAGTACTGAGGAGGTAATATACAACATGCTGACTAGAGTAAACTTTGTTGTATGCCATATTTGAAAATTGCTAAGAGAATAGATCCTAGAAATTTGCATCAACGCTTTTAAACTTGTTTTCTTATTGTGGTAATCAATTGACAATATATGTAAGTCAAGTCATTAAGCTGTACCCTTTAAACTTATACAGTGCTGTATGACAATTATACCTCAGTTAAACTGATGAAAAAAGAAAGACTTGATAAAAACACTTTTAGAAGGCAAACAAAAACATTTTTTTTTAAGTCCTCATTATCTGGCCATTATTGAGATCTAAACATTGGCTTCCTTCCCTCACACACATAGTCAACAGGTCCCACTCACTTACACAGATCCCTGCTTCTTACAGAGTCAGGATTGTTTCAGTTGAAAAAAACCACTTAACTTCAAAGGAAGCCTAACTCAGTTACTCATATCAATGTATTCTTTCATTCAAAATCATAAATAGGTATTCCAGGATCACCAAACCACTTGACAAAGACAAATAGCATGAAAGATGAGGACCCAAATAAACAAATAACCCAAAGATTTCAAAGTGATACAAAAAAGGGGGAAAAAGACAATTTTTAAACTAGCATTCTTAAAAAGATTTAAAGAATGACTACATCCAAAAAACAAAACATGACTTCCTGGAAATTAGACAATCAAAGAATAAGAATGTGTTCCTAAAACTTAAAAATGTGATTGCCATAATTAAATACTTCATAGAGAGGTTGAAAGATAGAATGAACAAAGCTAATGCCCAAATTAGTAATCTGAAAGAAGAAGTTGGGGAAATCAACCCAGATCCAGAGAAGCACACAATGTAAAAAAAAGCTCCCCAATACTTAACCAATGAAATTTAATTAAAAAAGAAAGCGATGAACATACGGGATTTTGCAGGTGAAAAATCTGAGGCTTGGAGAAATTAAGAGATTCAACTTTCCAGTATTTCACAAATAGTCTGATATAGTCTTCATATGTCCCACTCATAAGCCTAAAGCTAAAATCCAATCCGTACATGAAATTGTGGCCTCAGTGGTTGATTACAGCTGGTACCCACTCTGATTAGTTAAGTGAGTGCCAGGCTAGTCAAGTCAGTTGTTGACAGCTGGCCTCTACTCTTAATGGCCAATGAAGATGCTGCCAGTAGTCTGTCCCATACCTGCGCCTGATGGTTGGAATTCCCTCTCATTAGTCAATGTAGGTGCGAGTCCGTCTATGCCAGTTTCCACAGTCAGCATCTGATTGGTCAGTGTATTAGCTGATGAATATCTGAATACCATCCCGGCCAAAGCCCATACTTGTTTGCTGATGCCTACATAATTTCACGTACAATCAAAAACGGGGGCAACTACTGAGTTTTTGTGGATCTCAAATTTGAAACGGGGTGGTGGTGGGGAATAAGGGTGGTTTCTCTCACCTCAACTTCAAGGTATGAGAAATTTCACGGATAAATTCTTACCTCTCCTCCTCCTTTTTACAAATGTCCATGCTTTTAAATCTGCTTCCACTCCTTTCTTAGATGGTTCATACAAAGGGCAGAACAGTTTGGTGAACACTGTACCAGAAGACTGCCAAGCGTAGCCAAAAGATCAAATCCCCAGCGGAAATGTTTGCACCAAGGAGTTTAGTAGAAATTAGGAAGCCAAATACACAGCCAAAACTGGTTGAGTGAAGGAAGCAAACAGGAAGCGGTCTAAAGAAATATGGGGCCTGTGCTGACATCCACAGCAGGTAGATAAAATGGGCATCTAACTCAGTTTGTATAGTTGAATTCAGTTTTTAAAAGGTACAGAGAAGAAATAGCCTGGATAGACTCACTATAGGCCCTCCCTAGTGGCCCACTGTTTAAGAACTGTAGGAAACATGGGTTTGATTCCTGCTCCGGGAAGATCCCACAGGCCTGGGAACAACTAAGCTGATGCATTGAAACTACTGAGCCCCCAGTCCAGAGCCTGAGAGC
>SJYW01016824.1:367395-406750 GCA_006410735.1 Raphicerus campestris | reverse complement strand
AAAGTGAAAATGAAGTAGCTCAGTCATGTCCGGCTCTTCGCAACCCCATGAACTGCAGCCTACCAGGCTCCTCCGTCCGTGGGATTTTCCAGGCAAGAGTACTGGAGTGAGGTGCCATTGCCTTCTCCGGAAGAAAGCTGAGCGCCGAAGAATTGATGCTTTTGAACTGTGGTGTTGGAGAAGACTCTTAAGAGTCCCTTGGACTGCAAGGAGATCCAACCAGTGCATTCTGAAGGAGATCAGTCCTGGGTGTTCTTTGGAAGGAATGATGCTAAAGCTGAAACTCCAATACTTTGGCCACCTCATGAGAAGAGTTGACTCACTGGAAAAGACTCTGATGCTGGGAGGGATTGGGGGCAAGAGGAGAAGGGGACGACGGAGAAGGAGATGGCTGGATGGCATCACCGACTCAATGGATATGTTTGAGTGAACTCTGGGAGTTGGTGATGCACAGGGAGGCCTGGCACGATTCATGGGGTCGCAAAGAGTCGGACACGACTGAGCGACTGAACTGAACTGAATTCACTTTTTGGAGAGAAGTTTTTGGCTGAGTGGTTACATAATAATTCCTCCTCAGTTTGCTCTATTCTGTTGAGTCGACGAGCATCACGATGGTTTTCATGCTTTCATTTGTTTGTTTTGCTGATTGTAAAAGTAATACAGCCCCACAGCCGCACAGCCCCACAGCCGCACAGCCTCACAGCCGCACAGCCCCACAGCCGCACAGCCCCACAGCCGCACAGCCCCACAGCCGCACAGCCCCACAGCCGCACAGCCACAAACCTAGGAGCCAGGTGTGCTGTGTACGCCAGGTCTTGCCAGATGTTCAGATATGTTTTGCTCACACTGAATATGAAATAGCAGATGAATACTTCTTCGAAGAAATGTATGAATATTCATCCCACCTGGGACCATGACAGCCCTCAGGTAAATTCAGAGGAGTCCAGATTTGCTGTCACACGAGTCTTGTGGGTTTTGGAGTTTGGAATTGTGATTGAGGGGTTATGAATAGGACCTGGTAAGGTGGGAAACTGGGGAAACATGATGATGGATTAAAATGAAATAATCACCTTGCCAAGAGATCACTGCTGCCATTTCCACTCATCTTTTCTAATTCATCCAATTATTAAGCAGCATTATTATTATTTTTATGTCATTTTTNTCCCACCTGGGACCATGACAGCCCTCAGGTAAATTCAGAGGAGTCCAGATTTGCTGTCACACGAGTCTTGTGGGTTTTGGATTTTGGAATTGTGATTGAGGGGTTATGAATAGGACCTGGTATGGTGGGAAATTGGGGAAACATGATGATGGATTAAAATGAAATAATCACCTTGCCAAGAGATCACTGCTGGCATTTCCACTCATCTTTTCTAATTCATCCAGTTATTAAGCAGCGTTATTATTATTTTTATGTCATTTTTCCTCGTTTATTTCGGCTGCACCGAGTCTTTGCTGCTTTGCTCAGGCTCTCTAGCTGTGGCGAGCAGGGCTATGCTTGGTCCCCTTGCGTGGGCTCTCACTGAGCGGCTTCTCTCGTTGCGGAGCGCAGGCTCGTGGCGTGTGAGCTGCGGCGGGGGTGGTGCGTGGGCCCAGTTGCTGTGGCTCTCCAGCTGCAGGGCTGAGCTCAGTAACTGTGGTGCTTGGGCTTAGTTGCTCCGTGGCATGTGGAATCTTCCTGGACCAGGGATTGAACTCATGCTCCCTGCATCGGCAGGCGGATTCTTACCCACTGTGCCGCCCAGGAAGTCCTATAAAATGTTATTTGATATGTCCAGTGGTTTTCTACCAGGGCTGATTTTTATCTGCAAAGGACATTCGACAGCATTTGGAGACATGTTGGTTATTGCAGCTGCGTGGGTGGAGGGGCACCGCCGACCCCTAGAGGGTAGAGGCCAAGAGTGCTACTGACCTTCCAATGCACAGGGCGGCCCTGAGACAGAGGACGGGCCAGCCTGAGTGTCCCCTCCATCGAACAGGCTGGCCCCACAGCAGAGGACAGGCCAGCCCTGAGTGACCCCTCCAGTGCACAGGGTGGCCCCGCGGCAGAGGACGGGCCAGCTCGAGGGTCCCCTCCAGTGCACAGGGTGGCCCCGCGGCAGAGGACGGGCCAGCCGAGGGTTGGCGGCGCCGCGCCTGAGAGGCCTCACGTAGGTTCTGGGCCTACACGACAAACAGAACAGCAAAACTGCTCTTGTGTTCACCGTGTTTACGAGGTGTATGTATGCACACACACAGACAAGCGTGAGTGTTTTACAGATTTGGTATTCCTGAGTGCATGTTGTTGTTGTTTAACTGATAAGTTGGTCTGACTCTTTGAGACACTGGACTGCAGCCCGCCGGGCTCCTCCGTCCATGGGATTTCCCGGGCAAGAATGCTGGCGTGGGTGGCCGTGTCCTCCTGGGGACTCTCAGCCCGAGGACGGACCCCGCACGGCTCCACTGGCAGGCGGGCTCTTCCCTGCTAAGCCACCAGGGCAGCGCCTCTACAGCATATAGGCTTTCTGTTCTGTTTTGTTTTTTCACGCTGGGCCGTTGGAGGGCCTTAGCTCCCTGGCCAGGGTCGGACCCGCATCCCGACAGCACTGGTGCGGAGTCTTAGCCGATGGGCTCCCAGGGAAGCCCTCAGTGTACAGTCTTTAACTTACTGTTTCTTGAACATGTTACAATATCATCAAAACTTCTTTAAACACACGGTCTTCATGCCTATGAAATGTTCCTTCAGAAAGATGTGAAATTGGTTTTTTTTGGCCGCTCCTTTGTATTAAAACTGGTGTTTTCATTTTTCCTTTTTTTTAAAATAGCGCCGTGATGAGTATCTCTACGTCTACATCGTTGGTGTCATCTGTGATTATCTCATTAGATTCTGAGGCTTGGGATGGAGTCTAGAAGGGAGGCGATTGAGTTGAAGGGTATAAACTTAAAATATCCTTGATGTACATGATGAAATTGCTCTGTAGAAAGCTTGTCTCGAGTTTTACTTTGCACAGGAGCTTACAGAGTGAACTAACTCAGAAGAGAAAAACAAATACTGTATATATTACTGCATACCTATGGAATCTAGAAAAATGGTACTAATGAGCCTATTTGCAGGAATAGGCTCATTCATACTCTTCACACCAACACAACTCTGGAAAGCAATCAGACTCTAAATAGGCAGGAATCGAGATGCAGACACAGAGAACTGTGGACGCAGTGGATGGGGACACAGACAGAGACTAGCGTCGACACAGACACCCCCATGCGCAACACNGCTCCTTCTGGGCAGTGACCCAGTTTTTTCTGTGATTGTAGCTCTGGCTACTTTAGTCCTTGAAGCTTGTCATGGCTTCTGTCAGGTCTCAACAGAAATAAGCAGCCAAATGAAGAGATATGTAGAGTAAGGTCCAGAAGGGTCTCAAGTACAGGAATTTCTGTCCCCACGGAGTTTGGCATGTCACCACAGCAGCTTGAACGTGCTCACCAACCTGGAAGCTCTCCAAACTTCATGTTAGTCACTCAGTCATGTCTGGCTCTGTGTGACCTCATGGACCATAGTCCACCAGGCATCTCGGTCCACGAATTCTCCAAACAAGAATACTGGAATGGGTAGCCATTCCCTTCTCCAGAGGATCTTCCCAACCCAGGGATTAAACCTGGGTCTCCCGCATTGCAGGCAGATTATTTTCTGAGCCACCAGGGAAGCCCCCAGACTTGTTGGGATTCTATGGAAGCTTCATCTCACCAGCATGATCGATTATTATCTCCACTTCCAGGCCATTTCCTCTCCAGAGAATGAGAGGTGGGGCTGAAAATTCCAAGCTGCTACTCATGATTGGGTCTTTCTTATGATCAACCCCCACCCAGAAGGCCCCCAAGCGTCACTCCTGTAGAATAAAAGATGGTCCTGAAACTCAGGAAGTTACAAGGGCTTTAGGAGCTCTGTACCAGGAACTGGATCAGGTATGTGTGTATACAATCACATCAGTGATACTTTTTCATCAGTGATTTTTTTTTTTAATTCACATCAGGGTAATCAAAAACAAAACAAAACAAAAAAACACCCAGTGAATTCTTTGGATCACTCGCCTATGCTCCAAGCAAAATTTGCTACATTTTCTACAATTAAATATCAATCCAATAATACAGTTTAAGAAGTTCTTTATGTAGTTCTCATAGGGTTGGCCTTATGTTCTTTAGAGAGGCATTCAGAAACTATAAAAGTGAGAAAAGCAATAAGGAACATTAAGGCTGAGGCCTGGCCCCTTCTATTTTCATGTGTTTGGATATCACTTTTGTTAGGACAAAATACCAGCATGTGTTGCCACATCCTTTTCTGGATCACTTTCTCCAGTTCACAGCTTTTGTTTTATTTCTGCCTCTGTTATTTAGAAGCCTGGAGGCTTCTGCTAAAAATGCCTTTTATGGTATAATTGCTAATGCAAAAGACAAACATTTAGTCTAGGGTATTTTTCTTTCCCCAAACCAATTGATCCCTAAATCAATAATTGTTTTAATAGTTTTTTAAATTGGATTATCAATGATTGAATGGCAAATATTGTTAAATTCCCCAAAATTGCCTTAATTTTCCTACAGTGTTCATTTATTCCATTTTGCCTGTGGTCTGTTGAGCTATGCCTACACTTCTTTTCTCATTCTGTTTTGTTTTCTTTTCTCTCCCTCTCATGTATCTGAGCTTCCAAAAATTCTAGTGACTGGAATTTTGTGGTAGTAAAAAGCAGGACGCTCACCAAAGATCTTTTTTTCCTTCAGGGAAATCACCCATATACATCCCCACTAAGAATTTTAAAGCTTCACCCATTTAAAAGGAGCATGATTCCTTATTTCACCCATTTTTGATGCCTTAAGCAGAACTGTCAGTTTTTCCAAGCTAAAGGGGAAAAAAACATTTTTATTTGCAACATTCTCCACAAATATTCTATGTATGGCTTTTATAGTTAAAAACACATCGTCTCCTCCAAGTGTAAATATTTTCTTGGGATGAGAAATCCAATAAAACCACAGGTCCTTGGCCTTTGTGGTTGGTATAAACAAGCTCTACTTTTTGAGCTTTCAGTCTCAAAATGTGACAGCCACAATTTTATTTTAAAGGTTACACTTTGCATTTTTTAAGCATTTTCAAGATTTATTCATTGGTGGTTAAATATTTCCACATCTCTGAAGTCACCTGCTAGGATCAGCCTCACTTTACATATGGGAAAGCATTTACGGGAAGCGAACAATAATTCCTTTGTCTCTAGCCACAAGCTGGCTCAGCATCACCTTCACAATTAAGCGAGTTTCCAAAATTATTTTCCTGGTGTGCACTGGATTCTTTTCTTCTCTGAGAACTAGAGAACAAAATTGCCTTATCCCGATTCCTTACTGTAGCTTTTCAGTGTCAACAATGCTTTCCTCTTCTGAAACATTTAGCTGAGCCCCAGAGGAGGTGCAGTGTAACATAACAATCTGTACCAGTCGCAAAGGTTACTTTGCTTCTCCAGGTTTATTTCCCTATGTGGATGTATTTCCTACCTCTCACCCCCTCTTTGGCTACTTATTGGTATATTTCTTACAAGATCCATTTCCAAAATGTGGTCATATCTTGGTGTTGAGGTTATGATCTGTTGGGCAACATGTATACACTATATATACCAGAAGGAGGAACGCATTTTTCTTAAAAATGAGACCACATAGTTAGAGAAATTCTACCGACCATCACCAGACCTTGATTCTAACTACTAATACTCTTCAAAGCAAGTTGTGTGAACATCCTCCCCACCCTCTAGGAGAGAGAGAGGACAGGGCTAAACAGGCTCACAGTTCTCTGTTGAGCAGTTGCAACAACTGTTTGGAATGGCAACACAGATGCACTGAGTGATGATGTCACGGCTGGCTGCCAATCATGGGGAGCTAAATAAAGTGAACATTCCAGAGGCTCCTGCCCTTATTCCGCCTTTGTCCACTTCCACACATCGTATTTTTGGGGGAGTACGCAGAAATGCGGGTAGTACAACAATTCTTTGTGTTAGATGGTATCACAGTTAACTACCCAGAGTCCCTTTCCAGACCTTTCTTCTCCCTTTCCACACAGTGGTCAAGCTGAAGTGAGACCATTCAGAATCATAAAGCAGATAACTCAAAAGGCCCTATTCATGGAGTTTGGAGAAGGCCTCAGTTAGGGTCATAGAGTCTTCTGAGCTAGAAATGATATTAAAGGCCATTTAGGAAGATGCAATCATTTATAAACAAAGAAGAAGGCCAGAGACTTGCCTGGAAAAGCACCCTTAGAAGTGAGCAAAGCCAGAGCTCGAGTCCAGGTGTTTCTGTTCCCAGTGCTGTCTCTTCCCAGCACTTCCGTTCCATGTGGAGACGCAGCTGATTACTCCTCTAGAAGACACAACACATTTCTACCACAGAGCCCCTGTGGTAGAAAAGCTTTTCCCAAAATTTCTTTAATTTTTAAGACTTTTACAGGCATTTATCTTCATTGGATTTTCCAATAGGCATATACCTAAAGCTTATGCAAAGGATCATGAAAATTCTACTTCTGGCCAAAATCTTTCCCCTCTAGGCTTTTCTTGAAAATCACCTCTTCTACTTTTCCCCTCTGCCTCCATTGTACAAAAGTAAAAATGGCAAAGAGAGAAACAAATCTGAAAATACATGTTGATATACGTCTGGCACTGGGTTACACACACTGGCGTAAGGGAAACTCTTGAGATTGCAGCATACTTGAAATGAAGTGGTAGCGCCCTGACAGAAAAACAAGGAGCTGGGTTTCCAAACCAGAATGGAGATTTCAAAACATCAGCACATTTTGAAAAAATATCTCTTGCCAGGATCAATATACAACCATAGTTCTGGCTCTCCATTTTGTTGGATCAACACTATGCTTTAAAAAAACTGCTTAAAATATTTCCCATGATTTAAATGATTCTATAAAGAGACAAGGAATCCATACTTGGGTAAATTTAAGTAGATTGTATGTGCATGTTCAACCACTCAGCAATGTCTAGCTTTTTTGCAACCCCATGGACTGTAGCCCACCAGGCTCCTCTGTCCATGGGAGTGTCCATTTCCCCTCCAGGAGATTTTCCCAATCCAGGGATCAAATCCAAGTCTCCTGCATTGGCACATGGGTTCTTTACCACCAAGCCACCTGGGAAAGCCTTTTTTTCTTTAACACCAAAAACCTTTGTATTGGGGTATGGCCAGTTAACAATGTTGTGATANTCCAAGTCTCCTGCACTGGCACATGGGTTCTTTACCACCAAGCCACCTGGAAAAGCCTTTTTTTCTTTAACACCAAAAACCTTTGTATTGGGGTATGGCCAATTAACAATGTTGTGATAGTTTCAAGTGAACAGTGAAGGGACTCAGCAATATATATATATATATACATATATATATATGTATATGCTACTGCTAAGTCACTTCAGTCGTGTCTGATTCTGTGCGACTCCATAGACGGCAGCCCACCAGGCTCCCCTATCCCTGGGATTCTCCAGGCAAGATCTCCGGAGTGGGTTGCCATTTCCTTCTCCAATGTAGGAAAGTGAAAAGTGAAAGTGATGTTGCTCAGTCCTGTCTGACTCTTAGCAACCCCATGGACTGCAGCCTACCAGGCTCCCCCGTCCCTGGGATTCTCCAGGCAAGATCTCCAGAGTGGGTTGCCATTTCCTTCTCCAATGCAGGAAAGTGAAAAGTGAAAGTGAAGTTGCTCAGTTGTGTCTGACCCTCAGCGACCCCATGGACTGCAGCCTTCCAGGCTCCTCCATCCATGGGATTGTCCAGGCAAGAGTACTGGAGTGGGGTGCCATTGCTATATTTAAGATGTGTAACCAACAGAAACCTACTGTATAGCACATGGAACTTGTTCAATGTTATGAGCCAGCCTGGATAGGATGGGGGTTTAGGGTGAGACTGGGAAAGTCTTTAAGTAGATTAGAATAATACTTTTTTGAAGATAGCCAGATAGCTGGACTTCAACAGAGAGGAAACAGTCATAGTTCGCTGAGTAAGATGAGATTGGTTCTAGCACTTGAGTTTCCCCTTTCAACTTGGACCTCATGTTCCAAAACACACTGATTCTAGAAGCTCAAGATCAGTTTTGGATAAGACTACAGTAGGTTTCCCAAATCAAGAACTGACCACTTACCTTTCTTCTTCTTTCTCTCTTCACAAACACCTAACACAAGTGCAAAAAGTTCATAAACTATGAAGGGCTGGGGGAAGGAGAAGAGTGTGGAAAAATAGATATTCTTTCAAAGACCATTGGCAATATGTATGGGACTTGGGTTCACAACGCCGAGGACTATAGCAACTTTAACCTCTTCACTCTGTTCTAAAGCCCTTCTCATTCTTCATGATGAAATGAGGTATTTATGAGGAAAGGTGAATAGAACCACCAAGTGTAGACCAGACTTCATCTTACCCACTTTGCCAAGAAGACTTAGTTCCTTTTCACAACAATCCTGAAGACCAATAAGTCTTATTGCCTTTTTAAAGACTTAGAAATTAAAGGCTAGCAAGGTTTAGCAACTTGCTCAATTCAAAGTTGAAGACGAGTGTCATAGGGATTTCTTTGAAAATAAGACCTGTTGGCTTTGCCCCAGACCATGACAGTTGAAGCTTATCTTCCATATTTGAAGAGTGTGTGATTTCTAGCTCTTCACCCCTAGGCAGGAGGACAAGCCTTGGGCCCATACTTGTTCTTTCTGTGAACCTGAATTCTTAGAATATCAATATTTTTCATCTTGGAAAAATCCAGACTCGTCTAAACAAATGATGGCTGGGGAGAAGAAGGCTAAGCCCCTGGGGTAGGATTGTGTATTCACATTGATGGGTGGAAAAAAATACCATGTGCAGTGGGGGGACTCTACCTGATTTCCACTGTAGGAATCATTGAACCAAAAACCTAAGGAGGTCACTTTCCCATATATATATGTATGTGTGTGAATGTGTGTGTGTGTGCACACTCAGTCATGTCCAACTCTTTGCAGCTCCATGGACTGTAGCCCACCAGGCTCCTCTGTCCATGGAGTTTTCCAGTCAAGAACACTGGAGTGGGTTGCCATTTCCTACTGCAGGGGATCTTCCCAACCCAGAGATCAAACATCTTATACACATCTCTTACATCTTCTGCATTGGCAAGTGGGTTCTTTACCACTAGCACCAACTTGGAAGCCAAATATATATATATATATATGTATACGTCATGTATATATATTAATATATAATGTCATTAGTTTCAGGTACAACATAGTGACTCAACACTTGTAGACACTGTGAACTGATCACTGAATTAAGTTTATTTACCATCTGTCACCACACAAAGTGATCACAACATTATTGACTATATTCCTCATGTCGTACTTTACATCCCCATTACCTTCATTTTATAACCGGAAGCTTGTGCTTACCCCCTTTACCCATTTCACCCCACCCCCACCTCCCTTCCCTCTGGCAACCACCAATCTGTCTTCTGCATCTATGAATCCTGGTTTTTAAAATTTTTTTTTTTGTTTTGATTTTTAGATTCTACATGTAAGTAAGATCATGTGGTATTTGTCTTTCTCTATCTGATTGATTTCACTGAGCTTAATACCTTCAAGTTCCATCCATGTTGTTGTAAATGGCAAAATTTCAGTTTCTTAATGGTTGAGTAGTATTCTATTGTTTATGTATACCACATCTTCATCCATCCATCAGTGAGCACTTATTTGTTGTTTCCATAGTTTAACTACTGTAAATAATGCTGCAATAAGCAGAGGAGTGCAAATATCCATTCAAATTAGTGTTTTTATTTTCTTCAGATTGATACCCCAAAGAAGAATTGCTGGATCACATGGTAGGTTAACTTTTAACTTTTTGAGGAACTTCCATACTGTTTTCTATAGTGACTGCAACCATTTAGATGCCCCACAACAACAATAAAAGAACTTGAAGAAGTACACAGATAGATGAAAATATATTTATTGCTCATGGATTGGGGAATTAATATTGTTAAGATATCCATACTACCCAAAGCAGTCTACAGATTCAATGTAATTCCTATCAGAATTCTAATGGCATTTTCCATCCTCCCTTTTTATTGGATACTAGCTATTACAGAGATCATTTTGTTTGGAGCTTCTGACTTCCTGGACTATGAACACCTTCATTTACAAAAAAATACTCTACCTTCCTATGTTACAGAGGTTTGCAGTCTCTTTCTAAAGGTAAGTTTTAAGCTCATTAAATATTTTGGCACTGTATTCACTATCTTGACATCTACAAAGAACCTGAACTTGCAGTCTGATGATTCTCTTGAAAAAGGTAGACAAGGAGGGTGGGGGGAGAGGATTAGAAGGAACGAGACAAGGTTGGCTAATGGGAAAAGAAAAACTACTGCTTTTCCCAGCTTTCTGAGCTCTGCCACGTTTTCAAATTCATTTTCCATGAATCATCTTAGTTGTTCTCTTTCTCATCTTGATGCTTCCTTTTATCTTTCTAAAACCATAAATTAACAGACAATTACTCAGATGTGGCTCAAATGTACTCCATCAGCAAAATTAAATTTTCTGTTAGTGGACAAGCCCAAACCCTAAGACCTCATGATTTGACCTGCTCGTGATTATGCCAGTCACTTTGGGTAAAGAGTCCCACAATCTGGATCTGATGCCTCACTCTCATAGCAGTGAGTACTTGTTGATATAAAATGTAAAGAGAAATCAAAGAAAGAGAGACTACGCTTGCTTTTATTTACAATCAGATAGAAATTATTTCTGCTTTCCTTATTTTGTAAAGAAGGCATTTAAGACACTTGCTACCGACTGCTAAGCTCGGCGGGAATAGACCTATAACCATCGCCTTCTGTTTGCTCTCACCATGCACAACTCAAGGTTAGCTAGAAGGTGCTCATAAAAGGACTAGGATGCTACAAAGATTATCTTAACAGCCCGTGGAAAACCTGTAAATCTAAATTGTTACTTTCAAATACATCACTGAAGAGATTTACATTATGATTGTTATTGCAAAGTATTGTTATATATGTTCTGTCAAACCCAGAAATAATTCTATCTTTAAAATGTTGTTTATTTTGCATTTCCATTTATATTAACCACTCCCCACTAAAAAACTCTTGCTCTTGGAAAAATAGTTAGTCATGGTGATACAAGTTTACACACCCAAGCCCTGCACAATGAGTTCAAATCCAGGCTCTGAGACTTAATAGCTGCAAGTATGTGGGACTGCGCTTCGATTTCCTTAGCTGTAAAATCGAAAAGGTACCTACTTTGAGCAGTTGTTAGGATTAATGTACCTCACTCACAGAGAACATATTTCACTGTGCTGTAATAATGCCTATATTAGCTTTTATNATGTGGGACTGCGCTTCAATTTCCTTAGGTGTAAAATCGAAAAGGTACCTACTTTGAGCAGTTGTTAGGATTAATGTACCTCACTCACAGAGAACATATTTCACTGTGCTGTAATAATGCCTATATTAGCTTTTATCATTTATGCTGAAACAGACCTTGTTGACTTGTATCAGTTTCTGTGTGGAAAGAACAAGATGACTTAAAGAAGAAGGCGAAGAAATGTAAAATGTCAGTCCCTACCATGACGATACTTAGGAGATGGTGAGCTTGGAGTCAGAAGATCCAAATACACTCTGTAAGAACAGAGTGAGCTTAGGAACATCTTCTAAAAATTTTTTTCGAGATTCCTTATCTGCCTGCATCCAAAATCGCTTATGGATCAAATGAATCCTTAGTTGAAGCTGGTCAGAAACTGGAAAAAAACAGAAAACAAAAGAGTTTTGTTATTTGTCTTAGTGTTAATTTTTACCAAAATTATTCTAACAATGGTTTTTATATTAAAGGATGTTATAATAAATTAATTACATATCAACTTCCAACATCTTAAAGCCATTTTGATCATGTTGCTCTGCCAGTGGTTTCTACAAGTAAAAAAATTCCTGCACCCATAGTCAAGGCTTTCCCTGGCAAAACACCCTTCTCAGTCTTATTTCCCCAAGCCTGGTCAAACTGAGTGGTTAGCCAGGATTTCAGTTCACAGACCGAATATTTATTTATTCCCTCTCTAATGTTATTCCTGACATGTGGAATGCTTTTTTGTCTCCATCTCCGTCTGTCCAATTCTTACTCATCCTCCAAACTCAAATGTTACTCTTATGAGATCTTATATAATTCTCCTAGAGTCAACATTACTTTCTTACTTCTCTCAACTATGCTGATTCTTTACGCATGATGTCACAGGAAATCAAAGCCACTGCATGTCAACAGCTGTAGCAAATGACATGCTCTTCCCCAAATCAACTCTGCTTTTCTCTCCTGGGAGAGTCTATGTATGCTGACTCTACAATCTGAGATTCCATCCATCTGCTCATTCACTAACTGGGTTTCTAATCCTGCAAACCTTAATCCAAGAACTGCTTTGTCAGCCAGGACTCCACCAGACAGGACTGAGTAAACCCTTTGTACCATCTCATAGCACCAAAGACCCTGAGCACTTCAAAAAGCCATAGCAGGTAGTTTTTGACACTGACAACCCTGTGTTTGAATCCCAGCTCATTCACTTATTACTCTGATAATTTTGTCAACTAAACCTGCTCTAAACTTGTTTCCTCCCCAAAAACTATAGCAAGAGATTGAAAAGAGAATATTGATTTTGGGGAACAGCTACTAAAATAATTTACAAAGTCAAGAGAATTTGCAGCATTGTGAATAAAGCACACGCACATTTAAGGAATAAATAAATCATATATATTTTCACATAACTCTGTGTTAGTTCCTATCATAATACAGCAGAATTGCTTTTTTGATTGATGTTTCCCTGTATTATGAGCCCCTGGAAGGGAGCTATCATGGAGCAAAAGAGTCTTAGAGCCTGACAAATACCCACCTGGGTTTAAGTATCAGCTCCATTACTTATGAGCTGTGGTCACTGAGCAAGATGCCTCATCTCGTTATGCCTCAATTTTACTGCCTATAATATGCAGGTAATATTAGCTATGTGGGAAGGATATCTTAAGGATCCACTGAAGACAAATACGAAGCTCAGAAAAAAATATAGGACATGGGGACTTCTCAACACGCTGAAGTTATTATTTCTCTGATACAAATAAGTTTAGTATATAGTAGCTAAATACAGAACATTGTTGTTATTCAGTCACTAAGTCATGTCTGAGACCCTATGGACTATAGTCTGCCAGGCTTGTCTGTCCATGGGATTTTCCAAGCAAGAATACTGAAGTGAGTTGCCAGGAATTGAACCGGATCTTCCTGACACCAGGAATTGAACCGGAATTGAACCCCAGTCTCTTGTGGCTAATGCATCAGCAGGCAGATTCTTTACCACTGAGCCACCTAGGAATCCCAAATACAGAACATGGTGGTTTAGTCACTAAGTCGTGTCTAACTCTTGTGACCCCATAGACTGTAGCCCACCAGGTTCCTCAGTCCATAGGATTCTCCAGGCAAGAATACTGGAGTGGGTTCCTGTTTCCTTCTCCAGAGGATCTTCCTGACCGAAATCTCTTGCATTGCAGGCGATTCTTTACTGACTGAGCTACCAGGGAAGCTCAAAAATACAGAACATATAAATTCTATATACAAAAAATATAGAATATAGAAGATGCTAAATAAACATTTCTTGAGTGAAGAAATGAGTAGTCTATAAAATACTAAGCAGATATTAATAATTATTCTATTGATTTACTGAGGTTATTTCAGCTCAAAGAACCTGTTCACAGCTTTGAGTAGGAAATCTTATTCCATCATTTACTCCAGTTGTTGTGAATGAGATTCAGGATGCAAATAAAAAAGATTCTAGCTTTTTTTCAAAATGGGCTGGAAAAATATACCTGGACTGATAGTCAATATGTATTGATACGCAATGNCAGATTCTTTACTGACTGAGCTACCAGGGAAGCTCAAAAATACAGAACATATAAATTCTATATACAAAAAATATAGAACATAGCAGATGCTAAATAAACATTTCTTGAGTGAAGAAATGAGTAGTCTATAAAATACTAAGCAGATATTAATAATTATTCTATTGATTTACTGAGGTTATTTCAGCTCAAAGAACCTGTTCACAGCTTTGAGTAGGAAATCTTATTCCATCATTTACTCCAGTTGTTGTGAATGAGATTCAGGATGCAAATAAAAAAGATTCTAGCTTTTTTTCAAAATGGGCTGGAAAAATATACCTGGACTGATAGTCAATATGTATTGATACGCAATGAGATAATCTATCCGGTTTTCTATCAGCAATCTTCCTATGGGCCAGAACAAAAAATGTTGCANATAGCAGGTAGTTTTTGACACTGACAACCCTGTGTTTGAATCCCAGCTCATTCACTTATTACTCTGATAATTTTGTCAACTAAACCTGCTCTAAACTTGTTTCCTCCCCAAAAACTATAGCAAGAGATTGAAAAGAGAATATTGATTTTGGGGAACAGCTACTAAAATAATTTACAAAGTCAAGAGAATTTGCAGCATTGTGAATAAAGCACACGCACATTTAAGGAATAAATAAATCATATATATTTTCACATAACTCTGTGTTAGTTCCTATCATAATACAGCAGAATTGCTTTTTTGATTGATGTTTCCCTGTATTATGAGCCCCTGGAAGGGAGCTATCATGGAGCAAAAGAGTCTTAGAGCCTGACAAATACCCACCTGGGTTTAAGTATCAGCTCCATTACTTATGAGCTGTGGTCACTGAGCAAGATGCCTCATCTCGTTATGCCTCAATTTTACTGCCTATAATATGCAGGTAATATTAGCTATGTGGGAAGGATATCTTAAGGATCCACTGAAGACAAATACGAAGCTCAGAAAAAAATATAGGACATGGGGACTTCTCAACACGCTGAAGTTATTATTTCTCTGATACAAATAAGTTTAGTATATAGTAGCTAAATACAGAACATTGTTGTTATTCAGTCACTAAGTCATGTCTGAGACCCTATGGACTATAGTCTGCCAGGCTCGTCTGTCCATGGGATTTTCCAAGCAAGAATACTGAAGTGAGTTGCCATTTCTTTCTCCAGGGGATCTTCCTGACCAGGAAATGAACTGGAATTGAACCCCAGTCTCTTGTGGCTAATGCATCAGCAGGCAGATTCTTTACCACTGAGCCACCTAGGAATCCCAAATACAGAACATGGTGGTTTAGTCACTAAGTCGTGTCTAACTCTTGTGACCCCATAGACTGTAGCCCACCAGGTTCCTCAGTCCATAGGATTCTCCAGGCAAGAATACTGGAGTGGGTTCCTGTTTCCTTCTCCAGAGGATCTTCCTGACCGAAATCTCTTGCATTGCAGGGCGATTCTTTACTGACTGAGCTACCAGGGAAGCTCAAAAATACAGAACATATAAATTCTATATACAAAAAATATAGAACATAGCAGATGCTAAATAAACATTTCTTGAGTGAAGAAATGAGTAGTCTATAAAATACTAAGCAGATATTAATAATTATTCTATTGATTTACTGAGGTTATTTCAGCTCAAAGAACCTGTTCACAGCTTTGAGTAGGAAATCTTATTCCATCATTTACTCCAGTTGTTGTGAATGAGATTCAGGATGCAAATAAAAAAGATTCTAGCTTTTTTTCAAAATGGGCTGGAAAAATATACCTGGACTGATAGTCAATATGTATTGATACGCAATGAGATAATCTATCCGGTTTTCTATCAGCAATCTTCCTATGGGCCAGAACAAAAAATGTTGCACCTAATATTCTTCTGGAGACTTTTTTCTAAGTATGCTTTTTAGTGCTACAATCAACCAAGATATTTGTTGAAAGTCTCAAGTCTGGCATTTGTAAAGCAAGACCTTTTGACTAACTCTTCTCTAAGAGTCCCTCTAGGATTTCAAGGTGCTCAGCACCTGACTGGGTTCCATGGAGAAATGACAAAGTATGAAGCATCTACCCTTCCTTCAAAGAGTACATCCTCAGATTCATATTTTTAAATTAAAAAGGGAATAAAGAGGAGTTGCTCATTAGAATGACAGTCCCTTGGTTTTCAGTTTAAGACCAGAAACACTGCATACACTTACTACAGGCCACTGTTTTTCCTCATGACCAGAAACTTGATTCTCTAGAACGCTGTGTATTGCAACATCACGTATTCAATTTCAACACCAAGGTTTATAGGAAAGACATTTTCAGTGGGCTGTCTCATATACGAGGTAAGTAAGACCAAGCCTACCAGAGGGTGTCACCTTCTGACATATTTCACTTTTGCAGATTGTAATGTTTTTTCCCTGTGTCCTCATTGTCTTGGACAGTTTCTGTTCATGTGCTTCAAATACGGCAACACTAAAAGTTAACAGTGAGTTTTAGTGTTAAAAAGGAAATGAAGAATCATATTATTATTATTGACTCTTGCAAGGAGAGCTTTTAGGACACTTAATTTAGTTTTGAATTTTTAAACTCTAAAATACCAATTTTTAAAAAATGTATGTTACTGTGTGCCTTCCTGAAATTTTTCTTAAATAACTGATACATTGTTGCTCTTTCATTGTTATTAGTTTTCACTTACTTAATGTTAATTTTATATTATTTAAATGATTTATACCTTTAACCTATCTCCTTAAAAAACAACCAGCATTTTTAAGTGCTTAATATGTATAAGACATCACTCTATATCATGTAACTTCAAAGAACAACCATATAAGAATGTGTCCCGTCTCATAACTGAGAAAAGAGGTTTATTATAGCATGTGATTTTCCCAAGGACCTATAGCCAGGAAGTGCAAGAGCAAGATTGGAACTTGGTTTCTCTGACTCCAAATCATAAATCTTTCATTCCTATGTCTCAGCAGCTTTCTTACCAGACTGAGTCTTTCTTTAGAACAGAAACAAATATATTGTTCTGATTTCTGTATCTCTAATACCCAGCATAGAATCCCTTGCCTGCTGCTGCTGCTGCTGCTGCTGCTAAGTCACTTCAGTCATGTCCGACTCTGTGCGACCCTATAGACGGCAGCCCACCAGGCTCTGCCGTCCCTGGGAATCCCTTGTCTAGTAGCTGCTTAATAACTTCAGAAGAAGAAGAAGGAGGAGAAGAGGAAGAGTAGGCAGCAGGGGAAGGGGAGGGGGAAATGGACTCCAAGAATGATACAGTGACTGTGATACAGTTTCTTCTTTTTTGCAGGCATCCCTATGCTTCTCTCAAAACCTTCCGCTCCAGCCAAGAGTGCCCACCCACTACATGGGGGATGAATATGGGAAGTGGGTGGGCAACGAATTTCTAATTTTCTGCATGGATGCCTTAGTTACTATTAAGATGCTGTCAAAGGGAAGTAATTTCAAAGAAGAGAAGCTAGCCTGATAAAGAAGTTAGATTAAGATTGACTTTAAAGAAAAATTAAAAGCTCAGAGGAGAAAGAAAAGATTAAGATTGGGAACCACTAAAGGGAACCCAAAGACGCCAGAAAAGCAGAGAGCAGCTGCTCACTGGCAGAGAGCACAAGGCCTTTATGCTGACAATGCCTTTAATCATACCAATCACAACAAAAGTGTGCGCTGTCAGCCTGCCCAAGGCCAAGCATGAAAGCTGTCACTCAAAATAGACTCTGGCTACTCATTCTTGGTCAGTTCAAATGTACTTTAATGTGCTCTTAACACTAACAAGTAAGGAGAAAGCTGTCAGCCTAGTTATTAGTAGAACTATAGCCAATAGGAAATGCTTAGAAAATTCTACTACAATTAAAACACTAGGCATCCCTAGAAGAGACAGGGACTAGAACATTGGAATTAGCAGAAAACTAAATGGTCCCTTTCAGCCTTTTTTTCTTCCTAATTTTCCTCAGGAAAAAGAAGTCTTGAGTTTCAAAACCCCACATTTCTACAGAAAAAAAAAAGAGAGATGATGATATTGCCACCCTAAGAGTTTATAATGACACATGGAAAGTTTTCATGTTACTGTATACATGTATGTTCAATGTTCATCGAATTTTAACCTGGCAAGGAAGAGAAACGGGGTGTCTCAGGTGGCTAAGCAGGTAAAGAAACAGCCTGCCAATGCAGGAGATGCAGGTTCCATCCCTGGGTTGGAAAGATCCCCTGGAGAAGGAAATGGCAACTCACTCCAATATTCTTGCTTGGGAAATCCCATGGACAGAGGAGCCTGGCAGGCTACAATCTACAGGGTTGCAAAAAGTCAGACACAACTTAGCAACAAAACAACAGCAAGGAAAAGAAATAATGTCTTCTTCTGTTTGAGAACTGTGAAACTCAAAGTGACAACAGTTTGTAGCTTGTCACTTACCACCACAATCTGCGTTACAATATTCTACTTTCAGAAACTTTCAAAAGTATGCATGTGTGAGGAACAAGCGTCAGGCCACAAACAAGAAACATGCCTTGGCATTAAAGCGTTTAGAATCAGGTTATGTTCTAATGTCACATCTGCCTTTCTGAGCTCAATCAGTTCAGTTCAGTGTCCGACTCTTTGCGACCCCACAAATCGCAGCACGCCAGGCCTCCCTGTCCATCACCAACGACTTCACCCAAACTCACAACCATCGAGTCGGTGATGCCATCCAGCCATCTCATCCTCGGTCGTTCCCTTCTCCTCCTGCCCCCAATCCCTCCCAGCATCAGAGTCTTTTCCAGTGAGTCAACTCTTTGCATGAGGTGGCCAAAGATTGGTGTTTCAGCTTTAGCATCATTCCCTCCAAAGAAAACCCAGGACTGATCTCCTTCAGAATGGACTGGTTGGAGCCCCTTGCAGTCCAAGGGACTCTCAAGAGTCTTCTCCAACACCACAGTTCAAAAGCATCAATTCTTCGGTGCTCAGCCTTCTTCACAGTCCAACTCTCATAACCATGCATGACCACTGGAAAAACGATAGCCTTGACTCGACGGACCTTTGTTGGCAAAGTAATGTCTCTGCTTTTGAATATGCTATCTAGGTTGGTCATAACTTTCCTTCCAAGGAGTAAGCATCTTTTAATTTCATGGCTGCAGTCACCATCTGCAGTGATTTTGGAGCCCAAAATAATAAAGTCTGAGCTCAATAAACTCCCAAATAATTCTAAGTTAACATTTGTCAGTTTCTTCTGAATGTGTGTCTATGTGTGTGTGTGAGTTTATGAACTTAAAATTTTGTTGTTGTCATTCAGTTGCTCAGTCATATCCGACTCTTTGTGACCCCATGGACTATAGCATGCCAGGCTTCCTTTTCCTTCACTGTCTCCTGGAGTTTGCTCAGATTCATGTCCATTGAATCTGTGATGCTATCTAACTTAAAATAACTTTTACTTTTTCCAAGAATTATTGTAGATATATAAGAAAGAATAGAGAAATAGAAATAAGAAGAGAAAATCCCACTTCTGGAGGTAGTTAACATTTAACCTCTCAAAATACATCTTGTCCCAAGTGTGTTACATTTTGTTCATTTAAACATAAGAAGTCCTTTTCCTCACATCTTTCTCCACAGTGTTCTTCCATAAAATATAAAATGACTTTTTTAAACTTACCTTTAATAACTACAGAGTAGATCTAAGGGAGCAAAAAGACAGGACCCGGTACCCATATGTAATTGCATGTGTGCAGAAAGTCAAACAGAACATTTTAAAACTAAAAAAGACTTTAAATATGGTGCAGTGAATACTTATTTACCTTGTGCTCAATGCACGCTTCTTTTCAATATCCTATGAAATAACAATGTAGGGATAAGCTCACAATGTCAAAAGGGATAGCACCAACGAATTTTAAGGAGAGAGCAAATGGACAAGTCATAACAGACTTCACAAAACAGAGAAACATAGAAACCAGCCCATGGCATAAACACTCCCACCATGGGTAGTTTCAAGCTTCTACTATAATGTTACCAAACACAGACTTGGGATGAGATGAGCCCACCATCTCTAGAGAGATGATTCAAACAGGCTCCAGCACACCTCTGGTTAGAACCAATTAAGCAGCAGAGGTGTTAGCCTTCTTTTTCGGTAGCTATTCTATGGAGACATTCCAGAGAGACCTAGGACTCAGGGACTTGAGGCTCAGATAGGAAGGAAGAGCAGCACTCAAAAGGAGGGCTATGTGGACATGTTTTTTGGGAGAATCCTTTATGAGTAAACTGAACTCAAGCAGAAAGATCCATAGACAGGGCACTGGGGGAGTTTCTCAGTGAAACACAGCAACCACATCACACCAAACTGAAGCCCATAATCAAGATGCTCCACTCTTGCCCCACAGCCTTCAGTCAGCATTTTATCACTTTAAACAATAAACATAAAATCATGTTGCTATTGGTACGTTAATATTACTATTATTATTTTTGTGCTAAGTACCATGCTAAGCAAAATAAGTCAGACAGAGAAAGACAAACACTGTATAATATCACTTATATGTGGAATCTAAAATACAACAAACTAGTGAATATAACAAAAAAGAAATAGACTCGCAGATACAAAGAGCAAACTAGTGGTTACTAGTGGGGAGAGGGAAGGATAGACGTTGATACAGGGACAAGTGAGTAAGAAGGTATAAGATAAGCTAAAAGGATATATTGCACAACACAGGGAATATAGCCAATGTTTTATAATGACTATAAGTGAAGTATAACCTTTAAAAATTGTGAATCCTATATTGTATACCTGTAACTTATTTATTGTACATCAACTATACTTCAATTTAAAAGTATTGTTATTATGAAACTGTTGGTATAGTACAGGATAAAGAATGAGTGTACTATGGGATATTCAGCTATCTTCTCTGTCCTTGTGAACTAGAATTCTTAATGCAGAAGAAAGGAGACTAAATGTAATATAGAAGGAGCTGAACTCTCATACTCATATTTATGGTCAAGTAATTTTTTGGCAAGGCTATCAGGGCAGATCAATGGAGAAAGAAAAGTATTAAGACAATTGGATATTCACATGTTAAAAATATAAGCTTTGACTCATAGTCATACCATAGATAAAAACTACCCCGGAATGGATCCCAGACATAAAGATGTATGTGTGCTCAGTCATATGGGACTCTGTGATCCCATGGACTGTAGCCCGCCAGGATCCTCTGTTCACAGAACTTTCCAGGCAAGAATACTGGAATAGATTGTCATTTTCTACACTGGCGGATCTTCCCAATCCAGGAATCAAACCTGAGTCTCCTGCCTTACAGACAGAACTCTTTACTGCTGAGCGACCAAGAAAGCAATACAGACATAAATGTTAGCACTGAAACTACAAAGGCTCTAGAGGAAAGCAGAGAAGGTAATCTTTATGACTTTGGATTAGATGCAACACCAGAAGTAGAATATGTAAAATTTAAAAACTGATAAATTATTTTTTTAATAAATTTCACCAAAATTAAACCTTTATTCAAAATATGCAGCTAAATAATGAAAAGGAAACACACAGACTGGGATAAAATATTTGTAGCACATACATGATGAAAGACTTTTATTCAGGTTATGAAAAAGATGTTGAAACTCCATAAGATACTAAACAATCCACCAAAATACTAGATAAACTATCTGAATAGACACAAAGAAAAACATATACATGATTGATAAGCACATGAAAAAGAGCTCAACATAAGTAATCATCAAGGAAAAGCAAATCATCATGTACTAGTAATCATCCTGTACTAGTACATGAGCTACTAGTACAGAGCATATAGATTGCCTATAGTCAAAAATACTACTGAATATCAGCCAAGATACCAAAAAAACGGGATTTCCTATGCTTCGCTGTGGGAGAACAATCTGGAAACTTTGGAAACCAAAGTGATGTGCTTCTATCCCTAGGTATTTACTTGAGAGAAGTGAAAACTTATATCCACCCAAAGATTTAAATGACCGTAGCAGCATTACTTTTAATAGACAAAAAGCTGGAAACAATTCAAATATATATCAATTGATAAATAGACAAATAAGATGTGGTATATCCATATGATCAAACACTAGTCACTAACAAAAAAGAATGGATTATTTTTACATACTACAATGTGAATGAGCCTCAAAAACAGTGTGCTTAGTGAAAAATGCTAGACACCAATGGCTTCAAATATTTTATAATATTTGAAGCAAATTCATAGAGACAGAAAACAGATAAGTGGTTCCCTGGGACTGGATTGGGGCAGTGCAATTACACACAAGGGAAGTATTTGGGACGATGAAAATGTTCAAAAGCTGGATTGTGGTGATGGTTCCACAACTCTATAAATTTATTTAAAAATCAATGAATTGTAATTATAACGGGTAAATTTTATTATATGTAAATTATTCTTCAATAAGACTGTTAAAACATAAGGAAACCAAAAAGCATATTAAATAAGTGAACAAAAATGAAATGTGACATCTAGCATGACGTCTTTGGCAATGAATCTAGAAAGAAATATTAATATAAAGAAGTGGTTATTATTTGACTTTTTTGTTCACATTTATTCAAAATTCCCTTAGTCTTCATATCCCATTGACTAAAAAGGACATCATGCTAAGAGATGGCCCACTGTTTCTAATTTTAGAACTGTCTCTTCCTATGGGGTTTCCTACTTTCTGCAGTCTTCCATAGTTAATTCAAGAAGTCCATACAAGTATCTCACTGACATCATAAACTAACCTCTCAAACAGAATTATCTCATGGGATCATTGAGAAGACAGTGTTCTTCTCATTGTTCAGCTCCTTTTGTTAATATCCATGTATGAGCTATGAAGCAAATTATAAGGCATGGAATGAACCTAAGCCCATCAATAAATGAATGGAAAAAGATAATGTGGTGTATATATACACAAATGCAATATTATTCAGCCATAAAAAGAATTAAATATAGCCATTTGCAGCAGTATGGATGGACCTAGGGATTACCATACTAAGTGAAGCAAGTCAGGAAAGGAAAGACAAATATTATATATTCACTTATTGTTGTTGTTGTTCAGTCTCTCAGTCATGTCCAACTCTTTGAGACCCCATGGGCTGGCAGCATGCCCAGCTTCCATATCACTTATATATGGAATCTAAAAAATAATACAAATGAACTTATTTACAAAACAGAGTCACAGACAAAGAAAACAACCTTATTGTTACAACAAAGGTAAACAGGGAAGGAGGGATAAATTAGGAGTATGGGATTAACAGATATATACTACTATGTATAAAATGGATGAATAACAAGAATCTACTGTATAGCACTTCTCCTTCTGGAGAAGGAAATGGCAACCCACTCCAGTACTCTTGCCTGGAAAATCCCATGGATGGAGGAGCCTGGTAGGCTGCAGTCCATGGGGTCACAAAGAGTCAGACACGACTGAGTGACTTCACTTTCACTATATAGCACAGGGAACTATATTCAGTATCTTATAATAACCTATAATGGGAAAGGATCTGAATATATATATATATATGTATGTATGTATAACTGAATCACTCTGCTGTACACCTGAAACCAACACAATATTGTAAATCAACTATACGTCAATAAAAATGTGATGTCATTTTAGTGATTCTACACACGAGATTAATGCTTTTATAGCTACTTTTTAAATTGATATTATACAATATAAATGATATTGCACAATATGAATGGCAAAATCTATGCTAAGAACTTTAAATTTTTCAATTTTCCCTTACTTAAAATGACATAAAATGGAAAATAAAGAACATCATAAAGGTTCAAGAGAAAGTCTCTGGAAGTGAAGAAAAAACTTGCTATTTTATCACTTTTAACATTTTTTCTAGCTTTTTCAAAAAAGACTTTGTATTTTCATTCTTCATTTGACCCCATAAATTATGGACCTGGCCATAACCTGAAGGTACCATTTTGATTAGGACAGTGTTGCTCACATACAACAAGAGAGATCAGTTACTCATAACATGAGAGGGGCCTCAGTATCATGATTTTTACCAAAGACCTTGGCTGAGACTTATGCATAGTTCCACTCTGTATATTTACAGATTACAGGACAAGAGTAGAAGTGGAGGACAATATATGACATGGCTAAATATTAAAAGTTATTGAAAAGGTTAACAAATTCTTAAATAAAGTATGTTCTACCCTCTAGCCTTGAAAAAAAAAAAAAACTCCTTTCTTACAACTGAAAGGTGAGTCTAAGACATCTTAGAATTCTGTTCTGGTATGTGAAGATGTAAGGCTTGCCAACTCTGGTCCCCAATTCCCAGCTGTGATGTGATCTCATTTTCTTTCCAACTCTAGCTTCATCCCAGACCAAGAAAATTTCATGCTAGTGTGTGTAGACACCGTAGCCGACACATTCCAGCTCCATCTACACCCCCATAAATAGCCACTCCTTGCTTCCCTTCTCCTTAGACCTATTACTGAGAGACTGAATATACCAATGGACAACAGCCAGACCAGCTATAAAGACAGAATTCTGACCGCACACACCTCAGCAATCAGTCCAGGAGTCCCTTATCTATTGATACAATAACAGCCCAGGAAGCCAGCCTGCTATAAGTCAGATTGGGAGAAAGCCAGGTGGTTATCTCCAGTGACAATCCAAGAAACTAAACCAAAACACCTGTAACAATCAGCCCCAAGCGGCCAGATCTTGATTAATAACTGATGTCTTCCCCAATGTGTCCCCTGCTTCCAGCATAGGACCAGCCAGAGACAGCCCCACATGCAGAGTGGAGGGCAGTGGATGGATACTTACAACAGGAAACATTAAGCCTAGTCCAACTTGACAGGATCCTTGGGAGAGGTAAGCCAAGGTAATAAGATATTGAGGGTGGGAAATAAGAAATGTGATAAGTTATCAAAGGTGGGAGATTTTTGGCTAAACCGACCCAGGAGAACTCTTTCTAAAACAGGGCTAAGCAGGCTAAGGACAGATCCCCAGAACAAAGTCAAGTCAAAAAGAGTACTGAGAGGAGCCTGACTCAAGTTTGTTCAGAAACGAGTCTTTGTTAAGTGCTCCTCACTCTCCTTTTTATTTCTTCTAATTTCTGTGTATTTATTTTGACGAAGAGTATATATATTTAAGTTGCATGATGTGACATTTAGGTACTGGTATACGTTGTGAAATTATTACCACAGTTAAAATAATCAACATATCCATCATTCCATACTTACTATTTGTGTGTGGTGAAGATCTGAAATCCTTGCTGTTAGCAAATTTCAAGTATACAATGTATTATTATTACCTACAGTCACCATACTGTAGGTCTCCAGAATTTATTTAACTTCTACTTGAAAGTTTACAGCCTTTGACCAACATCTCCCGGTAACCACCAGTCTACTCTCCATTACTATGAGTTTGACCATTTTTTTATTCCACATATAAGTAAATTCATGCAACATTTATCTTTCTGTTACTAGCTTATTTAACATAATGACTTCCAGTTTCATACACGCTGATGCAATTGCCAAGATTTCCTACATTTTTAAGACTGAATAATACTCCATATATATATATATATGTTATATATATGTATATACCCAAAGCCTTTGACTGTGTGGATCACAATAGACTGTGGAAAATTCTGAAAGATAGGAATACCAGACCACCTGACCTGCCTCTTGAGAAACATGTATGCAGATCAGGAAGCAACACTTAGAACTGAACATGGAACAACACACTGGTTCCAAATAGGAAAAGGGGTACATCAAGGTTATATGTTGTCACCCTGCTTATTTAACTTCTATGCAGAGTACATTATGAGAAACACTGGGCTGGAGTAAGCACAAGCTGGAATCAAGATTGCCGGGAGAAATATCAATAACCTGAGATATGCAGATGATACCACCCTTATGGAAGAAAGCAAAGAAGGACTAAAGAGACTCTTGATGAAAATGAAAGAAGAGAGTGAAAAAGTTGGCTTAAAGCTCAACATTCAGAAAACTAAGATCATAGCATCTGGTCCCATGACTTCATGGCAAATAGATGGGGAAACGGTGGAAACAGTGTCAGACTTTATTTTGGGGGGCTCCAAAATCACTGCAGATGGTGATTGCAGCCATGAAATTAAAAGATGCTTACTCCTTGGAAGGAAAGTTATGACCAACCTAGATAGCATATTCAAAAGCAGAGACATTACTTTGTCAACAAAGGTCCATCTAGTCAAGGCTATGGTTTTTCCTGTGGTCATGTATGGATGTGAGAATTGGACTATAAAGAAAGCTAAGCACCAAAGAATTGATGCTTTTGAACTGTGGTGTTGGAAAAGACTCTTGAGAGTCCCTTGGACTGCAAAGAGATCCAACCAGTCCATCCTAAAGGAGATCAGTCCTGGGTGTTCATTGGTGGGACTGATGTTGAAGCTGAAACTCCAATACTTTGGCCACCTGATGCAAAGAGCTGACTCATTTGAAAAGACCCTGATGCTGGGAAAGATTGAGGGCAGGCGGAGAAGGGGATAACAGAGGATGAGATGGGTGGATGGCATCACTGACTCATTGGACATGAGTTTGGGTGGACTCCAGGAGTTGGTGATGGACAGGGAGGCCTGGCATGCTGCGGTTCATGGGGTCGCAAAGAGTCAGACATAACTGAGCAACTGAACTGAACTGAACAGAACATATATATTATTTATGCACTCATCTATCAGTGGACACTAACATTGTTTCTGTATCTTGTCTACCATGAATAATGCTGCAGTGAATATAGGAGGACAGATATCTTTCCATGACTTCATTTCCTTTGGATACATACCCAGAAATGGGATCATAGGACAGCCAGGGCCAACAGCAGGCACGTTTCTTGCTGTAGGAGTTAGCTTCAGGCACGCGGCAGGGAAGGCTTATGTCAGGAGTCAGGGCCAGCTTCCGGTTCATGAGCAGCCGTGGGGGCCTGGCTCTTGATGTGCACCTGTGTGGCTGTAGGCGTTAGCCACAGGCACGCGTGTTATAGTGAGGGTTGGCTGCAGGGAGCCTGGACTGGCACTGTGCACACACACACCGCTGCAGAGGCGTGGCTGGCTAGCTGCGACAGAGTGAATACCAGGATCCAGAGCCAGGGGCCCCTCTGGCAGCCCTGGCTGACAGGGGGCTCTAGCAGGAGGTGAGGGCGGAGAGGGACTCAGGTAGCTGAAGTCTACAAAGGCAAAACCCATGGAGCCCTCAGGGGTGAAGTCTGCAAGGGACCCTCAGCAGCCACAGGGACTGCTGAAGTCCTCAGTGGTGAAGGCTGCCGCGTGCTCTGCAGAGCGGGCCCCTGGGAGCTGTAGTCACTCGCACCCTGTGACTGACACTGGTGACCAGTGACCTTCATCCTTGTTCCTGTCCATCTCTAGATGTCTCGGTCTGCCGATCTTTGAGGATGGTAAAGCCAAAGCAGGTTTCAGGCGGTGCCCAAGTCACTGGGGAGGCTGGATGCTCACCCTGGTGAGGGGAGGTCTCTCTGCCCAGGGAGTTTCCTCTTGGCACTGGATAGTGCCCGTCTGGGTATGGGATGGTGCAGGCAGAGTGGAACTGTTCTTTCTGCCTTTTTTGTGTGGCTGTTGTTGTTGTTGCTTGGTCACTCAGTCGTATCTGACTCTTGCGACCCCATGGACTGTAGCCCACCAGGCTCCTCTGTCCATGGGATTCCCCAGGCAAGAATGCTGGAATGGGTTGGCATTTCCTTCTCTATTTGTTTGGCTATTCCTGGGTGTTTTGCTCCATTGTGACACTGAAGTTTCTTAGGTGGACTCCAGACTTCTCCCAGAGATACTTTCATTCATGGGTTGCTACCTAATTATTGTTTTTTGTGGGGAGACAGGGGTTGGGGTCTCCTACTCTGCCATTGTGGTGACGCCATCCAACTTCACTGTTTCTCACTCTCTGCCTGAGTCAGGTAGTGGACCTACCTAGGAGCTACTGCTGCTAAAGTCATTCCTTTCCCCTCATTTCCATTGCTGGGGGGGAAGTACAGAGCTTAAAGGCTGGCTAACCCCAGAGTTTGAATATGGGTTCTGCTACTAACAACTGTAGGATCTTTTGTAAAACATCTGTCCTGGTTTATTTTATTTTATTTTTTGGCTCCACCTCACAACTGATAGGATTTTAGTTTCCCAATCAGGGATCAAATTTGAGTCCCCAACAATGAGAGCTAAGTCCCAGCCACCAAGGAATTCCCTGTGCTGANAAACTAAGATCATAGCATCTGGTCCCATGACTTCATGGCAAATAGATGGGGAAACGGTGGAAACAGTGTCAGACTTTATTTTGGGGGGCTCCAAAATCACTGCAGATGGTGATTGCAGCCATGAAATTAAAAGATGCTTACTCCTTGGAAGGAAAGTTATGACCAACCTAGATAGCATATTCAAAAGCAGAGACATTACTTTGTCAACAAAGGTCCATCTAGTCAAGGCTATGGTTTTTCCTGTGGTCATGTATGGATGTGAGAATTGGACTATAAAGAAAGCTAAGCACCAAAGAATTGATGCTTTTGAACTGTGGTGTTGGAAAAGACTCTTGAGAGTCCCTTGGACTGCAAAGAGATCCAACCAGTCCATCCTAAAGGAGATCAGTCCTGGGTGTTCATTGGTGGGACTGATGTTGAAGCTGAAACTCCAATACTTTGGCCACCTGATGCAAAGAGCTGACTCATTTGAAAAGACCCTGATGCTGGGAAAGATTGAGGGCAGGCGGAGAAGGGGATAACAGAGGATGAGATGGGTGGATGGCATCACTGACTCATTGGACATGAGTTTGGGTGGACTCCAGGAGTTGGTGATGGACAGGGAGGCCTGGCATGCTGCGGTTCATGGGGTCGCAAAGAGTCAGACATAACTGAGCAACTGAACTGAACTGAACAGAACATATATATTATTTATGCACTCATCTATCAGTGGACACTAACATTGTTTCTGTATCTTGTCTACCATGAATAATGCTGCAGTGAATATAGGAGGACAGATATCTTTCCATGACTTCATTTCCTTTGGATACATACCCAGAAATGGGATCATAGGACAGCCAGGGCCAACAGCAGGCACGTTTCTTGCTGTAGGAGTTAGCTTCAGGCACGCGGCAGGGAAGGCTTATGTCAGGAGTCAGGGCCAGCTTCCGGTTCATGAGCAGCCGTGGGGGCCTGGCTCTTGATGTGCACCTGTGTGGCTGTAGGCGTTAGCCACAGGCACGCGTGTTATAGTGAGGGTTGGCTGCAGGGAGCCTGGACTGGCACTGTGCACACACACACCGCTGCAGAGGCGTGGCTGGCTAGCTGCGACAGAGTGAATACCAGGATCCAGAGCCAGGGGCCCCTCTGGCAGCCCTGGCTGACAGGGGGCTCTAGCAGGAGGTGAGGGCGGAGAGGGACTCAGGTAGCTGAAGTCTACAAAGGCAAAACCCATGGAGCCCTCAGGGGTGAAGTCTGCAAGGGACCCTCAGCAGCCACAGGGACTGCTGAAGTCCTCAGTGGTGAAGGCTGCCGCGTGCTCTGCAGAGCGGGCCCCTGGGAGCTGTAGTCACTCGCACCCTGTGACTGACACTGGTGACCAGTGACCTTCATCCTTGTTCCTGTCCATCTCTAGATGTCTCGGTCTGCCGATCTTTGAGGATGGTAAAGCCAAAGCAGGTTTCAGGCGGTGCCCAAGTCACTGGGGAGGCTGGATGCTCACCCTGGTGAGGGGAGGTCTCTCTGCCCAGGGAGTTTCCTCTTGGCACTGGATAGTGCCCGTCTGGGTATGGGATGGTGCAGGCAGAGTGGAACTGTTCTTTCTGCCTTTTTTGTGTGGCTGTTGTTGTTGTTGCTTGGTCACTCAGTCGTATCTGACTCTTGCGACCCCATGGACTGTAGCCCACCAGGCTCCTCTGTCCATGGGATTCCCCAGGCAAGAATGCTGGAATGGGTTGGCATTTCCTTCTCTATTTGTTTGGCTATTCCTGGGTGTTTTGCTCCATTGTGACACTGAAGTTTCTTAGGTGGACTCCAGACTTCTCCCAGAGATACTTTCATTCATGGGTTGCTACCTAATTATTGTTTTTTGTGGGGAGACAGGGGTTGGGGTCTCCTACTCTGCCATTGTGGTGACGCCATCCAACTTCACTGTTTCTCACTCTCTGCCTGAGTCAGGTAGTGGACCTACCTAGGAGCTACTGCTGCTAAAGTCATTCCTTTCCCCTCATTTCCATTGCTGGGGGGGAAGTACAGAGCTTAAAGGCTGGCTAAGCCCAGAGTTTGAATATGGGTTCTGCTACTAACAACTGTAGGATCTTTTGTAAAACATCTGTCCTGGTTTATTTTATTTTATTTTTTGGCTCCACCTCACAACTGATAGGATTTTAGTTTCCCAATCAGGGATCAAATTTGAGTCCCCAACAATGAGAGCTAAGTCCCAGCCACCAAGGAATTCCCTGTGCTGATTTAAATCATGTGGTCTTATTTATGCCATTTTTAATGTATAAAATGGAATGATAGTATCTGACTGGAATAATTGATATTTATATTAGCAATGGTATATAGTTGTTATAGAAATATTTACTACTCCCTTTCCTGCTACTACTACTACTATTATGATCAGTTTCTATTCTTTAACTCAGCACTTTATCAGTTTTATTGTATTTGGTGTGGTGCTCAGTTCCTGTAAATTTTTTGCTAAACTAGTGTATCGCATGGTGTATTTGTGTAGCTAACAGAATTCTCAAGCACGTGCGTGCACACACACACACACACAGACACACACACATACTGCATGTCAGAAAACAATCTTGTCTTGACAGGAAGAAGGATAATGACACCCAATGGGTCTTTTTCATTTCTAATTTCAGTCACTCTATGGTCCTGCAATTACTGTAGCCAACTAATCAACTAAACGTAATTATGCAGAATTCCAAACATATTATGAAGTAATAAGGCCTTTATTTTTCATTGTGCCCTGAATGCTTGTATCATTAAAGATATAAAAACAGAATTTAATTTGGGCCCACAGAATAGAAAGTCAAAGGAATGAAAGAGAAGATAAGAAGGTCTAATTTTTTTTTCTTAGCTCTGAAATATACAAACACTTGCATCTTATTTATAAAATGTGTGAAGAACCTCACAGGGGCCAAATCATAGAGGGGACTCACCTTTTGTACCCCAATATTGGAGGACTTTATTCTTGAGTCCATTGAGAACAATTGAAAATAAATATCAGAAGTCTCTGATGAGATGCAAATGATAAAGTGTCCTGGAAAATCTAAGCAGATCTGTATCAAGATCATTGGGACACATCCTGATTGTCTCATAGCCTGGAAAACGTGTCTAACTCCACAGTTTTCTAAGTCAAGACTGTATATAAACTGCAAAATTAATTCCAGAAGCATATTAACAAAAAGCAGATAAGAGCAGAGGGTTTTACAAAGTAGTTCTGATATAACTCCTACAGCATATCGTTAAACAAAATAATGAATGCCGTCCTGGTCTGTAATCTATACTACAGTGGATTAAGCAGAGTTGCCATTATCTCTAATGATGTAACCCACTAAAATTCTCATAATGAGAGCAAAACAAAGTTATTCATCTTACCCAACATCTTCAATAAACAGGCTCGTCCAGCGGCTAGCAGTGCCTGCTTTTCAGAGAAAAGCAAACAAAGCAGTGGCATCCTCCTTCAAATAGAAAAGAACAGAAAACCACAATTAATTTGGGAATGATTTTAACAACTCTTTTCTGAATTCGAGGCTGAAGTATGGTGAGACCAAGCTCTGTCTCCAAAACTCAACAAAACCATGAGTGAGTGAAGTCGCTCAGTCGTGTCCGATTCTTTGTGACCCCAAGGACTGTAGCCTACCAGGCTCCTCTCTCCATGGGATTCTCCAGGCAAGAGTACTGGAGTGGGTTGCAATTTCCTTCTCCAGGGGATCTTCCCAACCCAGGGATCGAACCCAGGTCTCTTGCAGTCCAGGCAGACGCTTTGACCTCTGAGCCACCGGGAACCATAAGTTATTTTAAATGCTAGATGTATGATAGCCCACTGTTTGCCCTGTGACATGCACTAATTTTAATCAGCACAACACACAGATTTATTCTGTGTCCTCTCAGACCTCTTTTTATATTTCTATTTAAATTTTCCTCGAGAACACTGAGCATAGCTAAACATTCTTCATTCTCTAGGCAAAACCATGTATGAATGTGGATTCCAAATTACTTCCTTTTTGTTTTACCCTATATGGGCATACATTAAAATTCAAGCTAACTTTGGGAGGGGCTGTCATAAATAAAAGAGAAAAAATGAGAAGTGTTTAAATCCAACTAGTTGGTGCTGATATTTCAGGATCCAGGCAGGAAACACCCCGAATTTTCCTCCCCAGCTCATTACTCTTATGCAGCTTCTTTTCTCTTAGAAGTTAGAAGAATGTTGAGCTTAAACATCAAAACCAAATTACTCTTAAAAAGGAACATTTATCAGAAAAAATATTAATTGGTTGCTGGAAAGTGGAGCTATGAGAATAAAGGAATCTGAAGTGAAATGAGAGATTAAAGCTAGAAAACATCACTAATGAGGAATGGAATCTCCTTTCAGGCACGTTGGAGCTTGCACGCATGTTCATTTCTCCCAAATGTCTGAGTTGCTTAGATGAGCAATAACATGCCATTAGCTTTGCCAGGCGAGTTTTCCTTTGCCTCCTATGGTTTGTGATACGAGACATTTTCCCCGCTTATTCTTCTGTCGAAGTTTTGTAATTCTGTTCTGTGTTCCAAAGTGCCCAAACTGCCTTTCCTGCTCTGATGATTGTAAGTTGGGAATACAGAGAAGGGATACCCCTGTGTGTGATCAGGGCCAAGATGCAGTAAAGAGAAGCAAAAAGCAAGGAGACTGCTTCTTGTCTACCAGGAGAGACCACAGTATTCTAGCAGAATAGGGAGGCATTTCAGCAAGGTTTCCAAGACCCAGTCTAATACACTGGAATTCTCAGCACCCAAGTCAGAATGAGGGGAGGGGAGGCGTGTGCAGCTGCTCTCTTCAGCCCCCACCATAACACGCACATACAATGACAGTGTCTTAGGGACAGAAAAGTATTCAAAAGAATTTTGCCCTGCCAATTCATCCTTCCATTTTTCAGCCCTCCCCTCATCTAATCAAGATATTTCATGCCTCCAATGGTCTTCAGTTCAGTTCAGTCACTCAGTTCTGTCTAATTCTTTGCAACCCTATGAAGTGCAGCATGCCAAGCCTCCCAGTCATTTGAGAGTTTACCCAAACTCGTGTCCATTGAGTCGGTGATGCCGTCCAACCATCTCATCCTCTGTTGTCCCCTTCTCCACCTGCCCTCAATTTTTCCCACCATCAGGGTCTTTTCGAAGGAGTCAGACCTTCTCATGAGGTAGCCAAAGTATTGAAGTTTCAGCTTCAGTATCAGCCCTTCCAATGAACACCCAGGACTGATCTCCTTTAGAATGGACTGGTTGGATCTCCTTGCAGTCCAAGGGACTCTCAAGAGTCTTTTCCAACACCACAGTTCAAACACTCAGCTTTCTGTAATGTCCATCCATACATGACTACTGGAAAAAGCATAGCTTTGACTAGATGGACCTTTGTTGACAAAGTAATGCCTCTGCTTTTAATATGCTGTCTAGTTTGGTCATAACTTTCCTTCTAAGGAGTAAGCATCTTTTAATTTCAAGGCTGCAGTCACCATATGCAGTGATTTTCGAGCCCCCCAAAATAAAGTCAGCTGCTGTTTCCACTGTTTCCCCATCTATTTGTCATGAAGTGGTGGGACCAGATGCTATGATCTTAGTTTTCTGAATGTTGAGCTTTAAGCCAACTTTTTCACTCTCCTCTTTCACTTTCATCAAGAAACTCTTTAGTCCTTCTTTGCTTTCTGCCATAAGGGTGGTGTCATCTGCATATCTCAGGTTATTGATATTTCTCCCGGCAATCTTGATTCCAGCTTGTGCTTCCTCCAGCCCAGTGTTTCTCATGATGTACTCTGCATATAAGTTAAATAAGCAGGGTGACAATATATAGCCTTGATGTACTCCTTTTCCTATTTGGAGCCAGTGTGTTGTTCCATGTCGAGTTCTAAGTGTTGCTTCCTGACCTACATATAGCTTTCTCAAGAGGCAGGTCAGGTGGTCTGATATTCTCATCTCTTTCAGAATTTTCCACAGTTTATTGTAACCCTCACAGTCAAAAGCTTTGGCATCAATAAAACAGAAATAGATGTTTTTCTGGAACTCTCTTGCTTTTTCAATGAGCCAACAGATATTGGCAATTTTATCTCTGGTTCTTCTGCCTTTTCCAAAACCAGCTTGGATATCTGGAAGTTCACAATTCACATATTGTTGAAGCCTGACTTGGAGAATTTTGAGTATCACTTTACTAGCATGTGAGATGAGTGCAATTGTGCGATAGTTTGAGCACTCTTTAGCATTGCTTTTCTTAGGGATTGTAATGACAACTGACCTTTTCCAGTCCTGTGGCCACTGCTGAGTTTTCCAAATTTGCTGGCATATCGAGCAAAGCCCTTTCACAACATCATCTTTTAGGATTTGAAATAGATCAACTGGAATTCCATCACCTCCACTAGCTTTGTTCACAGTGATGCTTCCTAAGGCCCATTTGACTTCACATTCCAGGATGTCTGGCTCTAGGTGAGGGATCACACTTATCTGCATCATGAAGATCTTTTTCGTACGGTTCTTCTGTGTATTCTTACCACGTCTTCTTAATATGTACTGCTTCTGTTAGGTCCCTACCCTTTCTGTCCTTTATTGAGCAATTTTTTGCATGAAATGTTCCCTTGGTATCTCTAATTTTCTTCAAGAGATCTCTAGTCTTTCCCATTGTTTTTCTGTATTTCTCTCTATTGTTTTCCTCTATTTCTTTGCACTGGTCACTGAGGAAGGCTTTCTTATCTCTCCTTGCTATTCTTTGGAACTCTGCATTCAGATGTTTATATCTTTCCTTTTCTCCTTTGCTTTTCGCTTATCTTCTTTTCACAGCTATTTGTAAGGCCTCCAGACAGCCATTTCACCTTTTTGCATTTCTTTTTCTTGGGAATGGTCTTCATCCCTGTCTCCTGTACAATGTCACAAACCTCTATCCATAGTTCATCAGGCATGCTATCAGGTCTAGTGCCTTAAATCTATTTCTCACTTCCACTGTATAATTGTAAGGGATGTGATTTAGGTCATACCTGAATGGACCCCACAGATACTGAGACAGAACTGTGTTTGAGAAGGTATGGGTCATCAGTGGGCTGCCAAAGGGGCAGGGGCTCTGGGTGCAGCAGACTTGGGTATGGCATAAGCCCTCTTGGAGGAGGTCACCATTAATCCCACCATAGAGCTGCCAGGACTGGGAAATAAACTCATGGAGGGTGCAAACAGAACCTTGTGCATCAGGACCCAGGAGAAAGAGCAGTGACCCCAGACCTGCCTGTGAGTGTCCAGGAGTCTCCAGCGGAAGCGTAGGTTGGTGGTGGCCTGCTGCAGGGTTGGGGGCACTGAGTGTAGCAGTACATGCGTGGGAAATTTTGAAGGAGGTCACCATTATCTTCTTTACCAGTGGTCTTAGCTTCCAGGTTAATGATAATAATGATAGCTGATCACCCTCAAACTGCTCATGCCTGAGACTTCTGGAAGAACAGCTCCAGAGGAAACTAAGAAATTGTTTACTAAAAGGACTCAGATATGGGCCCCCAAACATACTGCTGCTGCTGCTGCATCGCATCAGTCATGTCCAACTCCGTGTGACCCCAGAGACGGCAGCCCACCAGGCTCCCCCAATCTGGGATTCTCCAGGCAAGAACACTGGAGTGGGTTGCCCCATTTCCTTCTCCAAGTGAAGGTGAAAAGTGAAAGTCAAGTCGCTCAGTAGTGTCTGACTCTTAGCGACCCCATGGACTGCAGCCCACCAGGCTTCTCTGTCCATGGGATTTTCCAGGCAAGAGTAGTGGAGTGAGTCACCAGTGCCTTCTCCGAAACATACTGCAGGTCTTTGTAAAGAAAGGATATTCTAGGTACAAGAGCTCAAATACCTTGATCGCCCACACCCCCACCCGCACCCCCATACACAGGATATCCAGAAGGAGCCATCACAGCAAGAAAGACTCTTCCTTCTTCCCCAGTCTCATTCTGGCCAATCAAATAACATTAATACATGGCTTTTTATTTGGCTTCCCTGGTGGCTCAGACGGTAAAGAATCTGCCTGCAATGCAGGAACCCCAGGTTCAATCCCTGGGTGGGGAAGATCCTCTGGAGGAAGGAATGGCTACCCATTCCAGTATTCTTGTCTGGAGAATTCCATGAACAGAGGCGCCTGACAGGCTACAGTCCATATGGCTGCAAAGAGTCAGACACGACTGAATGACTAACACACACAGACACACGCAGCCTTTTATTAGTATGAAAAGCATGTTATCAGCAAGAACAGAGTTTAGAGATTCTCCAACAGCATGATGAGTTTCCTCTGAGAACTGTCAATAAATAAAGGAGCCAGGACAGGCTTAGATGTGGGCAAAAGGAATTGCTAACCTGGCCCTACACTTTCAAGAACCCCTTATAGCATAAACTCATCCTCCCATCAGTGTCTGAAAGAACACATAGGTCAGCAGAATGTAAAAGTTTTCTTTATTAAAAGATGTTGTTATGAAAACAAAAAGACAGTCAGAGAGTGGGAGAAAATATTCACAATACTTATATCAGACAAAGCCTTATATACAAGAATGTATTAAGAATTTCCACAGATTAGTATTGAATAAAAGACAACTAGCTCAATTGTTTTTAAGTGGGCAAAAGACCTGAAAAAACACGTCATAAAAGAAAATAGACAGTGCCAATTAGCACATGATAAGGGTCTCAATGTCATTTATTATCAAGGAAATGAACATTAAAACCAAAATATAATACTAATTTATACCCAGAAGAATGGCCAAAATAAAGCAGATAGAAATTGCAAGTTTTGGCAAAGATGAGCAGCAATTGGAATTCTCATACAAAATATCACTCTGGGACACTGTTTGGAACTTTCTTATAAAGTTAAACCTATGTGTCCAACCCTATGACCAAATAATTCCACTTCTAGGTATTTACCATAGAAAAATGGAAACACATGTCCATACAATGAATTGTATGGGAATGTTTACAGCAGCTTTATTCATAATAGCCCCAAACTAGAAACAACCAAATATTCAGCAAGAAGAGGAAGGTTAAATAACTACAATAAATATATTTTAAATGTGTTTTTTCAGCAATATAAACAACTACAAACTACACAAAGTAAAATGATTTAATCTCAAAAACATTACATCTAGCAAAAAAAAGGGAAAAAGACATGAAATCGTATACACCATTTACATGAAGCGCTAAAACAGATAAAATGAATCAACAGAAACAGAAATTGAAATGGTGGTTGCCTCTGGCTTTCCAAGGATCAACTAAACAAAGAGACGGAAAATGTGTTCTGTGATGATGAAATTTTTAATCTCTTGAATGAGATAGTGGTTAAATGAAAGTACACATTTGTCAAAAGTCATCTGATTTTACACCTAAATCTTATATTTTATTATACCAAGTTGTGCATTATTGAATGAGTTTATATTAAAAAATTAACTCTAAGAAAAAAATGATCAAAATCCAGATTTCACTCCATTTAAAATGATGAGTATGTCTGCCACTCAGTAATTGGTGCTCAGCACTGACAAAGTAAACAGATATCTAGGAGAAAAAACTCTTCCTCTTCCATCTTATGTTTTGTCTATGAGGCCTGCAAATTAGACAAAAGATAGATTAACAGAAAAATGTTTTTTCATGTACACACAGAAGCCAACAAAAGAAGTAGCTGGTTCATTATATGATTAAAGTTTTTAAGGCTTATATATTTAGTTTAGTAAGAGAAAGTTACTTTAGACCATCACTGTCAAGAGAACATCAATTATGTATAACTTTAATTACAGAAATATAATTAGTGATTTTGCTGAAAAGTTCCATGAGGCTTTTCCTGTTCATAAGAAATTGTGACCTTTACAGTAACTTCTGCTTTATTCTTACTCACCATTCTTAATTATAGAAGGTTTTCAGAGAAGCTTGGAATATTGTTATCTTCTATCTTGATCTAGATCGTATTTTTGAGCAGGCTTTCTACCTACCAATGTTCTTTATGAACTTGTAGGAAAGCACAATACAAAGACTTATTTTCTCAATTTTAAGTGTAATTCATTGTGAATTTTCTCCAAATCTCCACAACTGTATAATCTGACCAAGAATGAGGAACAGTTTTATTTCTCTTGTTACCTACGTGCCTACCCCCACTGTGCCCACACATTTATGCTGCTGGCTTAATAGTATTACTTTAAGCTGGCAAGTTCAACATTTCTTGAGAGGCATGACTGAGTGAGTGCCAGAAGATGTTGGATTTACGGTGAAGCTAAGGAAGATTGTTTCAGAAGCCCTCACTTGCACACATCCAATATGAAGCCCTAGAAGGGGCCCTAGCAACATGGTCTCATGGTGATGTGCTTTTCTGAAATTTGCAAAAGGGAGGCCCCACCCCTCCAATTTGACTTCTCCCATTGCACATACTCTTGTTAACACAGGGTGATGTTGAAATAGCTATGGACTTTAAGGGAAAAAAAATCTAGCTAGGGAAAATCTGACTTGGGCTCCTTCTCGTTTGTATTTGGTGGGATATAATTGCATGTCAAGTGGGCCTTAGAAAGCATCACTACGAACAAAGCTAGTGGAGGTGATGGAATTCCAGTAGAGCTGTTTCAAATCCTGAAAAATGATGCTCTGAAAGTGCTGCACTCAATATGCCAGCAAATTTGGAAAACTCAGCAGTGGCCACAGGACTGGAAAGGGTCAGTTTTCATTCCAATCCCAAACAAAGGCAACACGAAAGAATGCTCAAACTACTGCACAATTGCACTCATCTCACATGCTAGGAAAGTAATGCTCAAATTTCTCCAAGCCAAGCTTCAGCAATACGTGAAGCATGAACTCCCTGATGTTCAAGCTGGCTTTAGAAAAGGCAGAGGAACTAAAGATCAAATTGCCAACATCCACTGGATCGTGGAGGAAGCAAGAGAAATCCAGAAAAACATCTATTTCTGCTTTATTGGCTATGCCAAAGCCTTTGACTGTGAGGATCACAATAAACTGTGGAAAATTCTGAAAGAGATGGGAATACCAGACCACCTAACCTGCCTCTTGAGAAATCTGTATGCAGGTCAGGAAGCAACAGTTAGAACTGGACATGGAACAACAGACTGGTTCCAAATAGGAAAAGGAGTATGTCAAGCCTGTATATTGTCACCCTGCTTATTTAACTTCTATGCAGAGTACATCATGAGAAACACTGGGCTGGAAGAAGCACGAGCTGGAATCAAGATTGCCGGGAGAAATATCAATAACCTCAGATATGCAGATGACACCACCCTTATGGCCGAAAGTGAAGAGGAACTATAAAGCCTCTTGATGAAAGTGAAAGAGGAGAGTGAAAAAGTTGGCTTAAAGCTCA
>SJYW01016824.1:303475-349990 GCA_006410735.1 Raphicerus campestris | reverse complement strand
GCAGGAGGAGAAGGGGACGACAGAGGATGAGATGGCTGGATGGCATCACGACTTGATGGACGTGAGTCTGAGTGAACTCCGAGAGATAGTAATGAACAGGGAGGCCTGGCGTGCTGCAATTCAAGGGGTTGCAAAGAGTCGGACACGACTGAGCAACTGAACTGAACTGAATTGTTTTTATTGAATCATGATTAGCATAAAATATTATATTAGCTTCAGGCGTACAGCATAGTGACTCAATATTTTTACACATTCTGAAATGATCACTACAGAAAGTTTAGCTACCATCTGTCACAATTCAGACTCGTTAAGACTGTTGCTAACTATATTCCCTAAGTTTGTGTTACATCCCTGACATTTATTTTATACATAGACGTTTATGCTTCATAATCCCCTTCACCTCCTTCATCTTTCTCCCCCGCCACCATTCCACCCCGTGTGGTGACCACCAATGTGTTCTCTGTATCTATGAGTCTGTTTCTGCTTTGTTTGTTCCTTAGTTCTGCTTAGTTTCCACATACAAGTGAGATCATCATATGGTATTCATGTTTCTCTATCTGATTCATTTCACTTAGCATAATACTCACCAGCTTCATCCATGTTATGGCAATTGGCAAAATTCAATTCTTCTTTATGGCTGAGTAATATTCCATTATGCGTGTGTGTCTGTGTGTGTGTCTGTGTCTGTGTCTGTGTGAGAGAGAGAGAGAGAGATTTATATAGGTTGCTTCCATAACTCGGTTCTAGTAAATAGTGCTGCAATGAACATAAGGGTATGTAGATCTTATCAAATTAGTGTTTTCATCTTTTTTTAAAATAAATATCTAGAAGTCGAATTGCTGGATCATACCAGCAATTGTTTTGGAAAACTCAGCAGTGGCCACAGGACTGGAAAAGGTCAGTTTTCATTCCAATCCCAAAGAAAGGCAATGCCAAAGAATGCTCAAACTACTGCACAATTGCACTCATCTCACATGCTAGGAAAGTAATGCTCAAAATTCTCCAAGCCAGGCTTCAGCAATACATGAAGCGTGAACTCCCTGATGTTCAAGCTGGTTTTAGAAAAGGCAGAGGAACCAGAGATCAAATTGCCAACATCCACTGGATCATGGAAAAAGCAAGAGAGTTCCAGAAAAACATCTATTTCTGCTTTATTGACTATGCCAAAGCCTTTGACTGTGAGGATCACAATAAACTGGAAAATTCTGAAAGAGATGGGAATACCAGACCACCTGACCTGCCTCTTGAGAAATCTGTATGCAGATCAGGAAGCAATAGTTAGAACTGGCCATGGAACAACAGACTGGTTCCAAATAGGAAAGGGAGTACATCAATGCTGTATATTGTCACCCTGCTTATTTAACTTCTGTGCAGAGTACATCATGAGAAACGCTGGACTGGAAGAAACACAAGCTGGAATCAAGATTGCCAGGAGAAATATCAATCACCTCAGATATGCAGATGACACCGCCCTTATGGCAGAAAGTGAAGAGGAGCTAAAATGCCTCTTGATGAAAGTGAAAGAGGAGAGTGAAAAAGTTGGCTTAAAGCTCAACATTCAGGAAACTAAGATCATGGCATCCGGTCCCATCACTTCATGGGAAATAGATGGGGAAACAGCGGAAACAGTGTCAGACTTTATTTTGGGGGGTTCCGAAATCACTGCAGATGGTGACTGCAGCCATGAAATTAGAAGACGCTTACTCCTTGGAAGAAAAGTCATGAGTCTGAGTGAACTCCTAGAGATGGTGATGGACAGGGAGGACTGGCGTGCTGCGATTCACGGGGTCGCAAAGAGTCGGACACGACTGAGCGAATGAACTGAACTGAAACTGCTTTGCTTTTAGTTTTTTGAGGAAACTCCATACTGCTTTCCAAATTTATTTGAGCATGAAATATTTTAAGCAAAACAGCCATAAAGACTTTTCTCTTTTTACTTTTATCTGTTTTCTGAGTTTTCTGCAATGAGAAACTGTTAGTAGAAAAGAAAACAACAAATGCGTAGTAAGTGAAACAAAGTTGCCACACCGATGATGTAGAATGCCTGTGAGCAGTCGCTGAGATCCCGACTTTCCTCACCACACTTTTTTTCCACTTTGAAGCACACCGCAATCACTTTCTCTAACATGTTGTTTAAAGTGGCACTTCTCAAAGCACGTTCTATACGCCGTTAGTTTCTAGATATGTTAATGAATGCTCCACACACACACACAAAAAGATCTAGGGTCAAAAAACTTAGGCTCTATAAAGTTGTGATTAAACTTCTCAGAACCTTTAACATTCTAATGCACATTGTACATTCCCAAGAGATGAATTTTCTGTGTTTCACCAAATGTGTTTGACCATTTTTTATTAGAAATATCTTCAGTTCAGTTCAGTCACTCAGTCATGTCCGACTCTTTAGGAGCATTTTTTCTGCCAAATATACTTTGGAGAACACTAGTTTAAATTTTTAGCTTAGAAAGTGTTTGACAACACAGAGAGGGTGGCGATTAAAATGGTTTTAGAGCTGCCCTAAGTCTTGCCTGGAGAATCCCAGGGAAGGGAGAGCCTGGTGGGCTGCCGTCCATGGGTCCAATGTGGGGCCTCCTGCATTACAGGTGGATCAAGGGACTTTGTTTTTATATGTCCAGGAAAGATAGATATATTTTTATAATGATGATAATGAATTTTACACATATAACCAAAATATATTTCCCTAAGTGTATGAAAAACCGTGTGTATGTATGTGTGTTTTCCTTTCAATTGATCAACCATTTCTATGCCAATTCTATTCTCAAACCTGGAGTAACACTAAAGATACAAAAGCACTTAGGTGAGTCCATAACCTCTGAGAGTTTGTAGTCTTTGGAGAGGCAGCCAGGCAAATAAGCCCAACATGGTGATAAAAAGGGAACAGTATGTCTAGATAGCCATGGGAGCAGAGACAAGGGACCCAGAAGTTTGACTCTATTTGCTCCATGAAAGACTTTCTAGAAGAGCAAATTACTGAACTGAGACCCACTTCCAACTACTGCCTTCTTTTGAAGATCTTATAAAGCATGGAATTGCATTCTACAAATTTATCTCTTTTTATGTACCTCTGACAGCAATGGCAATTTCTACAAATTTGAATTGAAAGCTCTGTTTACCCAGTGATAATGAAATAGTGTCATTAAGATAATAAATGCAACCTCCTAGGCTTTATATAGAATGAGAAATTATCACTAATGAAGACAGAAAAATAGTATTGACTCCTAGAATGAGGTGGGCCTATCATTCAGATCATCCACGTTGAAGAAATACTGAAAATCTTCTCTTTTTGCTGACTGCAATCTGCTGTTGAATTGAACCTTTGAACCATCGAATCATTAATTTTAAAAAATCGCATTTTTGCCAGCCAATTACTCAGCATTCCATGACATGATCAATGATGTTACAGGTTTTCAGCTCATTGTATTAATCAATTAAGCACAGAATATAAACAAAAAACAACTGTCAGCTGATCAGGCTCCATAGCTGATGCACTGCTGTTTAAAACAATTAATAATGAAGTAATGCTGGAAAACTAAGGGCAAAGGCCTAATTGATTTTTCAAAAGTAAGAACACTCTAAATGCTCAATTAGTTAATAATTTGCCTACTAATTGATTTCTTCAAGGTTTCTGACTAGCAAAATTGAGAAAGTTTCTATAATCACTATTCTTCTACAAAAAGCTTGTTCCTAGACATCTAGGAAGGTTAGAAGATCAATTTAGATTCCCATTAATGTGTAGAAACTTTCTCCAAGGATCAAAAAGCAACTATCAAAAACAAAGAAATCATCAACTAATAAAACTCTAAGGACCCTTCTATGAAATGAACCAATTTTGTGAAGAACATTAATAAATGAAAAAATGAGAAATGAAAAAATGAATAAAGGAAAAAATGAAATAATACAAATATCTATTAGAAATAACAGACATTTATCAAATGCAAAAGGACAAGTTTGAAACTGAGAGGCTTGTGATTAAAATGCTGTTAATTGCAAGTAATGAACTAAATAATGAGAAATTAACATATGAGCATACCAAGAATTCCTCAAATTATTTTCTGTTCTCTAATTGTAGCTTTTCACTGCATGGGGAAGGTTGCAAGATTTTCTAGTAATGGAACCTTATGAACATTGTGTTGATTGATGATGTAATAGAGATTATAGGTGTTAAAAACAATCCAAAAACATCCTGGGGGGTAGATTACAATGCTAATAGTTTGACTATCAGCTGGTACTGCTAATGTACTGCTAGCAGCTACTATGACTAGTAGCTGCTACTGCTGCTGCTGCTAAGTCACTTCAGTCATGTCCAACTCTACGACCCCGTAGACATCAGCCCACCAGGCTCCCCCGTCTCTGGGATTCTCCAGGCAAGAACACTGGAGTGGGTTGCCATTTCCTTCTCCAGGGCATGAAAGTGAAAAGTGAAAGTGAAATCGTTCAGTTGTGTCCAATTCTTAGCAACCCCATGGACTGCAGCCTACCAGGCTCCTCCGTCCATGGGATTTTTCCGGGCAAGAATACTAGCTAACACTAAATATTTACTACAGGTCAGCCATTTTCTAAACATTTTACATAGACTGGCTAATTTGATCATTGTAAATTCCTATGAGAAGTTGTCTTTCCAGAGGGTAAGTAGTGTTTCCAGAATTTGAATATGGACAGTCTAGTTACAGGATCCATATTCTTCATGTCCTGTTCTGTATGAAAACATTTACTATTTAAGCAATTGATGTAGATTTTCTTATTTATGCTCCAGCAACTCTATGTGTTAGGTACTAATTTATCTATGTTTTACCAGCTAAGAAATTCTGATTAAGCAATTTGCTCAAGGACCACCGGGCTAATATATAGTATCTTAGGAACTTACAGGATTACTATGAGAACACATGGTCTTTGGGCACAAATGTGGACAGACAGATCAAGCATCTACCACTAAGATTTTTAACTTAGTGGACCTTAGATTTTTAACTGAGGGTTTTGATTCAAACTCTTTATTGTTCTTCCTCCTCTCATCCTCTCACAATTTTAATACAATGATCTGACTTGACTTCTTTTTCCTAGGTAGTTTGAAAATAATTTTAACAAGTACCAGTTTGTGTAAAAATTATAAAGATAATTGCACTAATAAGAATGTATCAGTTTATATGTATAAATATTCTAAGTTCATTACTGTAAGTNAGTGATCTGACTTGACTTCTTTTTCCAAGGTAGTTTGAAAATAATTTTAACAAGTACCAGTTTGTGTAAAAATTATAAAGATAATTGCACTAATAAGAATGTTTCGGTTTATATGTATAAATATTCTAAGTTCATTACTGTAAATTATAGATAGCTAAATAACAATGTTAGCTTAAAATATCAAGCATACATTATTATTATATTGTATAATTATATATGTATAATTATTATATTGTATATTATTATACATATAAGTTATTTAACTAATTGTCAGAATATAATTTCATCCCTAAAACCATTTATCAAGGAAGGGATACAGGGAACAAAGAAGTTGGAAGAAGGAGGCAGAAGGGAGTCCACCCTGACTATAGGAGCCGGAGCTGGGATCCACAGGGCAGATTTTGGTCTCTAGCTCTATAGCAACCTGTGATGAGCAGCAGCAGCATGAGGTAGAACCAGGTGATCACCAGTTAGCCCAGAGAAAGGTTGCAAGTCTTTTCCTTCAGCCCTTCCTGTCTCTTGGTTTATCCTCTGAGTAAAGAGAGATGTAAATATAAGGAAGCCATAAACACATTTTAAAGAATCAGTAATATCTATCCTTCTTCTTGATTTCTTTTATTCCTGAACAACCCTGTGTTGGAACTGTCTTCTGTGAATAAAAAACAGGAATTATTTTCTTCTTTTATCTTCATTTTTAAATTTTTTTATTGAAATATAGTTGATTTACAATAGTATGTTTCAGGTGTATAGCAAAGTAATTCACTTATACATATATGTATTCATTTTTATATTATTTTACATTATGTTGTTATAAGATATTGAATATAGTTTCCTGTGCTATGCAATAGGTCTGAGTCCATCCATGTTGCTGCAAAAGGCATTATTTCATTTTTTTATGACTGAGTAGTATTCCATTTGTATATATGTCCCACATCTTCTTCAACCATTCATTTGTCAATGGATACTTAAGCAGCTTTGAAGTAAGAATCCTTAGCTAGGGTTTTAAGATTCTAACTCAAAATCCTTTTATTTCCCTTATGTGAAATCAGACATCAGCTTTCATACTGCTTTGTGTAGTTATGGGGATTAATCAACTAATTTATCCAGTGTGCATGGACATAGACTAACATGACTTTTAGTCAACCTCCTTCCCGCTCCACACATACACTCATCAGCTCTCCTTCCCACTTCCCTCCTCACTGCACTCAAGAGACAAGTGCCTCACGCACGTGTTGCATTAGTCAGCCTTCCCCAGCCTCCAGTTCCAGTCACCCCGTTCATATTCCCAGCTGCACAATTTCTCATCATCTCTGCCCTTCCTCTTCTGTAGCTACCTATAGGTCTTTCTGGTCTGAGTGAAAATCTTGGGTCCATTTTCCTTTTTCCCTTTGACCTTGCCCCTATGCAGTCAACCATATGCATTGTCTGAGGGGGAGGATTACAAGAACACAGAGAACANTGCACAATTTCTCATCATCTCTGCCCTTCCTCTTCTGTAGCTACCTATATGCCTTTCTGGTCTGAGTGAAAATCTTGGGTCCATTTTTCTTTTTCCCTTTGACCTTGCCCCTATGCAGTCAACCATATGCATTGTCTGAGGGGGAGGATTACAAGAACACAGAGAACAAAAAATTATCCTGGTTTTGGAGTTTCAGCATTTGCTCCTGAACCTCATATTTTAAGTAATACACTTGAAATTATATTTTTTTAATTTATGAGTCCCAGGATTTTTTTCTTCTCTTTCTCCAAAAACAAAAACAAAAACCCACAGAAATTTGATTTTACGTATAGAAAGTTGCCCTTCATAAAGACTGAGTCACAGATTATATGTCTAGCACTAGATTGGAAGATAGGTAGTGAAAGAACCAGAATCCAATCTGGATAAGTAGGTGTGGTGTCCTTCTGAGAGAAGAAAATACTCTCAACTGTTGGTATATGGCTGTTAGGAACTGGGGCAGACAAGGGGCTTCCCTGAGAGTTCAGTTGGTAAAAAATCTGCCTGTGATGCAGGAGACCTGGGTTCTATCCCTGGGTTGGGAAGATCCCCTGGAGAAGGCAAAGGCTACCCACACCAGTATTCTGGCCTAGAGAATTCCATGGACTCTATAGTCCATGAAAGTCCACTTTCACTTTCACAGCTGGGAGAGTAGAAAGGAGGCATGACAGAAATTACCGGTGGGTTTACTGAGAACCACAGGGAATGGCTACCTACTCCAGTATTCTTGCCTGGAGAATCCCATGGAAAGAGGAACCTGGCAGGCTACAGTCCTTGAGATCACAAAGAGTCGCACCTGCCTGAATAACTAACACCTGCACTTTTCACTAGGGTAAAAGGCCCTCAGCCAGCGCAGCACACTTTGGCAATGATACTTATAAAGATGTCACCACCTCACCCAGTGGCAGCCCCTGTGTGGTAAAGCAGCATCCGAGAAGGTGGCAGGCTATTTCTTGGCAGAGAAGACTTAAGTCAACCCATAGAGATTTCTTCAGCTCTGGGGAGCATGTGAAAGCTTCCAAAAGTGTTTCTTGATCTTGAGAGACTTAGCGACTAAACAGCCAACAGCAGCAGTTCAGTTCAGTTCAGTCGCTCAGTCGTGTCTGATTCTTTGTGACCCCATGGACTGCAGCATGCCAGGCCTCCTTGCCCATCACCGACTCCCAGAATTTACTCAAACTTATGTCCACTGAGTCGGTGATGCCATCCGACCATCTCATCCTCTATTGTCCTCCTCTCCTCCCGCCTTCAATCTTTCACCTACCGACCTGGGAGTCATCTGTCAGTGTCCTTTCTTTTTGCCTTTTCATACTGTTCATAGGGTTCTCAAGGCAAGAATACTGAAGTGGTTTGCCATTCCCTTCTCCAGTGGACCACATTTTGTCAGAACTCTCCCCCATGCCCTGTCTGTCTTGGGTGGCCCTACATGGCATGGCTCATAGTTTCACTGAGTTAGACAAGGCTGTGGTTCATGTGATTAGATTGGTTAGTTTTCTGTGATTGTGGTTTTCAGTCTGTAAGCCTCTCTAGATTTGCTAAAATGAATTGGAGGTTTCATTACAGTGAATTGAAAAATGGATATATTGACTGAGAATAACATCAGTTTGAATACTCTTAATATGTCACAGATAAAAATATTTAGTATTCTCAATAGCTGAAAGATGGAAACAACCCAAGTGTCCACAAATGAATAAACAAAGTGTGATAAATATACACAATAGAAGATTATTCAGCCTTAAAAAGAAGGAATTTTTGACACATGCCACATGGAGGAATCTTAAGGGCATTATGCTAAAAAGAAATAAGCCAGTCACAAAAGGACAAATGCTGTATGATTCCCTTTATATGAATAGTCAGAATAGTCAGATTTATAGAGATAAAAAGCAAACCGGTAGTTGCCAGGACCTAGGAGAACAGGAAAAGGGAATTGTTTAATGGGTACAGAATTCCAATTTTACAAGATGACAAGAGTTCTATGGTTGGATCATGGTGATAGTGATCCAACAAAGTGAATGTACTTAATATCACTGAACAGTGCACTTAAAAGTAATTAAGATGATACTTTTTCTATCATGTTTATTTTACTACAATTTTTAAAAATTTAAGATTAAAACAANGTTCTATGGTTGGATCATGGTGATGGTAATCCAACAAAGTGAATGTACTTAATATCACTGAACAGTGCACTTAAAAGTAATTAAGATGATATTTTTCTATCATGTTTATTTTACTACAATTTTAAAAAATTTAAGATTAAAACCAAAACAAAACACATCTTATAAAAAGCAAGGAACTTCTGTTTGTCTCTATGCACACAACTCCTTCACAGAAATCTTTAAAGTATACGCTTCTCTAATTTATGTGACTACCAGGGCTTTATAACTTTCAGCTCCACATCAGAGTCTCTTGAATTCAAATCCAATGTTCTCTCCATTAACTCTGATTAATGTACACTTGAGAATATGTAAAGGAAGTAACATATACACAGTCATACAAATACAAGTATGGTGTGTGTGGTTTTTATTAGGGGACAAAGTAATAAATGCATTTTGCTGAGCATTTTAGTGTTATCTTGGGTTTGTGAATTTTAAACCAATTTATTTTTAAACAAAAAGTATTTTCAGAATGTTTTTGATGACCAATCATTTCAAGTGTTCTTATAGACTTTGTCCTTTGAAATGGTAAATCAGATTTACTAAATATTTAAATACTAAATGGTTCATTTCATTGTTTCTAAATGAAGAAAAATTTATCCTTGCCTCCTCCACTAAAAGTGTGTCTGAATTTCATTGCTATCCACTTTTATTGAAGTCCAATAAAAAATCTACTTATTGCATATATATGAAATAGGAAATAACTGTCATTAAAATTGAGAATTATTTTTATATTTATACAATATTTAGACGTCATTAAAAAGAACACAATTTCTAACAAAAAGCTTACATTGCAGATGGTAAAAAGAACAAATATATACTTGTGATTGCATGTTTAAGAGCTTATTTTATTACATTTTGTATTTATCTCATTTTATTTTGTTGTGGATTTAAAAAGAAATGGAAATCTTTGTTTCTCACCATTATACTTGGAAAGGAAGTGGCATTTCATGATAAAGAGCATTGGCATGGGACTTGGACATCCAAGCTTCTCTGCTGTGCCATTTCAGTGCATTATCTCCTTTGAGCTCCTTTTTGCCCCACAATGAAGTAAAGAGAGAGTAGTTGGACTTGAATATCTTTCCATCTTTTATATTCTAACACCTCGTGCTTCTGAGGGGCTTCCCATGTGGCTCAGTGGTAAAGAATTCACCTGCAATGCAGGAGACGCAGGTTTGATCCCCAGGTTGGGAGGATCCCCTGGAGAAGGAAATGGCAACCCACTCCAGTATTCTTGCCTGGAGAATCCCATGGACAGAGCAGTCTGGGAGGCTGTAGTCCATGGGATCACAAACAGTCAACTCAGCTGAGCAACTAAACAACAACAACATGCTTCTGAGACTCTGATGGGCACGTCAACAGCCTGGGCTGCATCCAGAGCTCATCATAAGGTAACCTTGTGCTCTCTCCTTTGACCAAGTTGGACTAAATCAGTTCAGCTCAATTTATAATTATTGATGTCCTTCATTAATGAAGACGATTATAATGACAGGTATGATTTGTTCAGCACTCACTATGTGCCAGGCTTCCCTGGTGGCTTAGAGGGTAAAGCATCTGCCCACAATCCAGGAGACCCAGATTCAATCCCTGGGTAGGGAAGATCCCCTGGAGAAGGAAATGGCAACCTATTCAAGTACTCTTGCCTGGAAAATCCCATGGACAGAGGAGCCTGATAGGCTATAGTCCATGGGGTGGCAAAGAGTCAGACACGACTGAGTGACTTCACTTCACTTCATGTACCGGTCTCCGACTGTTATAGATTGTTCTCCCAAACAGCCTGTTTCTCTACCCCACCCCATATCCACGCTCTTTGCGATGTGACTTTGGAGCTCTTTGGAGCTCTGGTCACAAAGTGGAGTCTGTCTCCTCCCCCTCGGAATATGGGTTTGCTTTGAGACATACTTTACCCCACAGACTGCTAGAGGCGTAGTGACGTGCCAGCTCTGAGGCTCGACTCTGTGCTTACTCTTGGATCTCCACTGCCACCGGGAAAACAAGTCCAGGTTACCGGCCAGAAGATGAATGAACACATGAAGCGGAGAGCTGTCCTAGTCAAGGCTCAAAATGTGAGATAAGCCGGCTGTTATTAGCAGCGTTTCCTAACTCACCCATGGCTCACCACAGAGGCAGGAGTGAGCCTTGAGGAGTCTGGCTCTCCACAACCACTAATGCTGAAATAATAGTAGGTTATTGCTTTAAGCCACCAATTTTTGGTGTGGTCTGTCTTACAGCATCATTGTGACAATAGATAATTTACTCTGTTGCAAACACTTCATACGGTTTTCTCATTTACTCCTCACAACAGCCTTATATGAGAGTGATAAGGAAACTTAGGCACAGATGGTTTAATTTGCCCAAGATCACAAAACGACTATACTTAACATATTATAAGACATCACCAATTGCAAGAGGCACCATTATTGTATATTCCACTGAGAAACATGGAGTACAATTTAAAATAAGACACATTCTAGTTTCCAAGATGTCACAACATGAAAAAAGTTTCATGGTTTCATGTTTTGGTGGTTTCCAAGAGAGAAGAACGAGCAGATGAAATACAGAGGAGTTGAGGGCACTGAAACTGCATTAGAAGATGTACAACACCAAGAATAAACGCTAATGTAGGTTATGGTATTCGGGTGATTATTATGTGGCAATGTAGGCTTATCTCTTATAACAAATGTGCCACTCCAGTGGGGGATGGTGAGGTAGAGGCCTTGCATGTGTAGGGGGAGGGAGCATGTGGGAACTTTCTGTACCTTCCCCTCAATTTTATTGTGACCCTAAAATTGCTCTCAAAATTAATCTATTTAAAAAAAAACATGAAAAAGAAAGAATGCTTCTTAGAACTGATAAAATAAGGAAGTGGTGGGACCAGGTCTTGGGGCTGGCCATTTTACTTGTTTGAAATAATTTAAGGCACTTGAGTATTCAACTGGTAATTTGTACAAGGTAGCCACCTTTTGTAGCTCTCTAGAATGGCAGATGTTGTGTAAAGAGCCTGAGCCTCTGAAAAATCCTTTATTAGTGCTCTGGGATTTAAATCTTTTCTCTGCCCAGTTCTGTGAACTGTGTATTATGATCCTTTTGCTCCACCAGGACTTCTATTCTTTGCTGTATACTTCATTGCTTGCATTTTCATTAACATTTCTTCCTTCTAAAGCCCTCTCTGGTTGGTCTTCTAAAAATTTCTCCAATTTATCTATGTCTCTTAAAAGAAATTAGATGCTCACTTACTAAATATAACATTAATGAGACCTAATCACTAGTGCTGAATTAGATTAATTACCTTGCTTGTTTGGAATGTGACATTCATCTATCAATTAATATTCCACATATGTGTCATTGCCCCTCTGTATGCCCTAAAATAGATTAGCCTGACCATGGTTTTTAGNACCAATTGCAAGAGGCACCATTATTGTATATTCCACTGAGAAACATGGAGTACAATTTAAAATAAGACACATTCTAGTTTCCAAGATGTCACAACATGAAAAAAGTTTCATGGTTTCATGTTTTGGTGGTTTCCAAGAGAGAAGAACGAGCAGATGAAATACAGAGGAGTTGAGGGCACTGAAACTGCATTAGAAGATGCACAACACCAAGAATAAACGCTAATGTAGGTTATGGTATTCGGGTGATTATTATGTGGCAATGTAGGCTTATCTCTTATAACAAATGTGCCACTCCAGTGGGGGATGGTGAGGTAGAGGCCTTGCATGTGTAGGGGGAGGGAGCATGTGGGAACTTTCTGTACCTTCCCCTCAATTTTTTTGTGACCCTAAAATTGCTCTCAAAATTAATCTATTTAAAAAAAAACATGAAAAAGAAAGAATGCTTCTTAGAACTGATAAAATAAGGAAGTGGTGGGACCAGGTCTTGGGGCTGGCCATTTTACTTGTTTGAAATAATTTAAGGCACTTGAGTATTCAACTGGTAATTTGTACAAGGTAGCCACCTTTTGTAGCTCTCTAGAATGGCAGATGTTGTGTAAAGAGCCTGAGCCTCTGAAAAATCCTTTATTAGTGCTCTGGGATTTAAATCTTTTCTCTGCCCAGTTCTGTGAACTGTGTATTATGATCCTTTTGCTCCACCAGGACTTCTATTCTTTGCTGTATACTTCATTGCTTGCATTTTCATTAACATTTCTTCCTTCTAAAGCCCTCTCTGGTTGGTCTTCTAAAAATTTCTCCAATTTATCTATGTCTCTTAAAAGAAATTAGATGCTCACTTACTAAATATAACATTAATGAGACCTAATCACTAGTGCTGAATTAGATTAATTACCTTGCTTGTTTGGAATGTGACATTCATCTATCAATTAATATTCCACATATGTGTCATTGCCCCTCTGTATGCCCTAAAATAGATTAGCCTGACCATGGTTTTTAGAGATAGAGAGACCCAGATCAGATATTGCTTCTTTCTGCCACTCGCTATTTACATAACCTTGAACAAGATACTTAACATCTTAAGATCAGTGTCTCCATATAAAAATGTATATAAACACATTGCAGCCTGTATCATTCAGGTTTTGTTCAAAGAAGCAGAATTACCAGAGGGAGATAGAGATAGAACTGCAGATATAGATATACAGATAGACAGATGATTTATTTCAGAGATTTGATCTTATAGAGTTGTGGGAGCTGATTAGACTATCTAAGTGGGTCTGTAGCTTTTGTGCCTGCTGCTGTAGCCCAAAGTCTGCAAGGTCAGCAGTTTAAAAGAGGAGATAAACATGAAATTGGGAAATAAGGACATATAGGAACCACTGAGGCTAAGGGAAATCCACGAGACCTTCTGGAACCAACATTGGTCTTTCACTGTCTCCAAGCTTCCAGCATCAATGATAGGAATATCCTATTAGATAAGCTACCTCCTTTATCACTTTTTAAAATGCTGCCTCAATATTCCACTGGCTATATATGATACATATTCTTTCTCCATTCATCCACTGATGGACACATATGTCAGGGACTGTCTGTCCTTCCATGAAGAGTTAAGCTGTTGCTAGCACTGCCTCCTTGCTGAGGGCAGCAGGGGCTTCCCAGATGGCTCAATGGTAAAGAACTCACCTGCCAATGCAGGGGATGGGGGGCTTGATCCCTGTTTGGGAAAGATCCCCTGGAGAAGGAAATGGCAACCCACTCCAGTATCCTTGCCTAGGAAATCCCATGGACATAGGAGCCTGATGGGTTACAGTCCATGGGATCTAAAAAGAATCCAACATGACTTTGAGACTAAATAAGAAAAAACAACAAGCTCCCATTGCCAAACCAATGAAATAATGACCACCAAAATACTCTGATTTCCCACCATTCTGACTCATACAAAATAGAGATAAGACAGTATAGGACTGGAAGTTACACTGTCATATGAGTGTGAAGCATTACAACTGCCCCAGAAGAATGTGAGGGTATTTAAACTGTTCTCTGCACAAAAAACTTGCTATCCTACACCTCATATATGAAAGAACTTATAGAGTTTCTCCTAAATGTGTCATATTACCCGTACATACAAGCCAAGAAGCTGAAAGAAATTTTCAACACTTGAGCTAAGTATATACCTATCAGCAAAACTGAAGGAAGTGATAAGACAGTTGTTAGAGGTTCTGCAAATTTGACCTATTCCCACATCAAGGAATAAACCCATGTAACCTCAGCAATGTCCATGGCCTACAACAGTACTGGGTGCCCTGAATTTAGTGTTGCCAGATTTAGTAAGTAAAATACACAGAGTGCTCAGTTGAATTTGAGTTCAGATAAATAGCAAATAATAGTGAATTTTTTAGTTATAAATATGTCCCAAATATTACATATAATTCCCTTTCTAATATAAATATATTCCATGCAGCACGAGGATATGTTTATACTAAAATTACTTCTGTTTATCTGAAATTCAAACTTAAATTGGCATCCTGTATTTTACAGGTAACTCTACCTGTGCTGGCTGCCAGAGTATAAAAATATGACTGCTACTATACTTTTACCTTCCAGATTACACACAAAAATTCTCTTTTGGCAAATCAAAATCGAAATAAGCACATCACCTCAAACCGATTAGGATGACCACCGTCAAGAGGACAGAAAACAACAAATATTGGTAATGACAGAGAGAAACTGGAATCCTCAAACTCTGCTGCTGCTGCTGCTGCTAAGTCGCTTCAGTCGTGTCCAACTCTGTGCGACCCCATGGACAGCAGCGCACCAGGCTCTGCTGTCCCTGGGATTCTCCAGGCAAGAACACTGGAGTGGGTTGCAATTGCCTTCTCCGCAAACTCTGCTAGGAATGTAAAATGGTACAAATAACTACAGAGGCAATACAGAGATTCCTCAAAAAAATTAAAAATAGAACTACCACATGATCTAACAATCCCACTTTTGGATATATAACCAAAAAAACCAAAAGCAAGTTCTCAAAGAAATGTTTGCACATTTGTGTTTGTTGCACCACTACTCACAAGAGCCAAAAGGTAGACAAGCAACTCAAATGTCCTTTGATATGTGAGTGGACAACGTGTCTTATACACACACAGTGGTATATTGCTGCTAAGTCGCTTCAGTCGTGTCTGACTCTGTGTGACCCCAGAGACGGCAGCCCACCAGCCTCCCCTATCCCTGGGATTCTCCAGGCAAGAACACTGGAGTGGGTTGCCATTTCCTTCTCCAATGCATGAAAGTGAAAAGTGAAAGGGAAGTCGCTCAGNCAGCCCACCAGCCTCCCCTATCCCTGGGATTCTCCAGGCAAGAACACTGGAGTGGGTTGCCATTTCCTTCTCCAATGCATGAAAGTGAAAAGTGAAAGGGAAGTCACTCAGTCGTGTCTGACCCTTAGCACGGACTGCAGCCTACCAGGCTCCTCCATCCACAGGATTTTCCAGGCAAGAGTACTGGAGTGGGGTGCCATTGCCTTCTCCAATAGCACATTATGCAGGCTTTAAAAGGAGATTCTATCACATACTACAACATGGATAAACCTTGAGGACATTAAGCTATGTGATATACTCTGGTCACAGAAGAACAAATACTGCATGAGTCCACTCATATGAGATGTCTAAAGTAGTCAAAGTTATATAAATAGAAAGTAGAAAAGTAATTGCCAAGGACTGGGGAGGGGAGGAGGGTTCGTGTTTAAAAGGAATAGAATTTCAGTTTCACAAGATGAGGAAGTTCTAGAGAGCTGTTGTACAACAAGATGAATGTACAGACGTTCCCCAACTTAATGATGGTTTGACTTATGATTTCTCAACTTTACAATGATGCCAAAGTGATATGCATCCAACAGAAATCATACTTCGAATCTGGACTTTGATCTTTCCCCTGGACTGGCAATATGCACTACTTTCCTATCTCACGATGCCCCACAGCAGCAACCACTGGATCGTGAGAATAAACAATCAATACACTTACAACCACACTGTATCCATACGATCATTGTTTTCCACTTTCAGTACAATAACAGTTTCTATAAAGTACATGAGATGTTCAACACATTATTATTATAAAATAGGTTTTGTGTTAGATGATTTTGTCCAACCATAGTCTAAGTGTCTGAGCACTTTTAAAGCAGAATAGGCTAAGCTAATAATAGAATGTTCATTAGGATAGGTGTATTACATGCATTTTCAACTTACAATAGGGTCTACGAGGATGTCAAGCCCATCGTAAGTGGAGGAACATCTGTACTTACCACTGCTGAACTGTACACTTAAAAAAGCTTAATATGGGCAGTGCACTCGGAGGTCTGTNGTATTACATGCATTTTCAACTTACAATAGGGTCTACGAGGATGTCAAGCCCATCGTAAGTGGAGGAACATCTGTACTTACCACTGCTGAACTGTACACTTAAAAAAGCTTAATATGGGCAGTGCACTCGGAGGTCTGTCTCTTGCTTCGTATCTTGCTTCAACAATGCTTGGTCAGAACAGACCCAGGGATGCCCCCTGCTCCAGCCTCCAACCACCCTCCAACTTTTTTCTAGCCACAACTTTTGGAATCAGCCACTTAGCTGTCCAAGATCACTGGGACCAGCCAACACCATTTTCTGAGCTTAACNAGGATTGGGAACTCATGTACACCTGTGGCAGATTCATGTCAATGTATGGCAAAACCAATACAGTATTGTAAAGTAAAATTTTAAAAAATAATAAAAATAAAATTTAAAAAAAGATACACAAAAATAAATATTGAAAAAATTAAACAAATAAGGTAAAATTAACATGTGAAAGAGCAAAGCAAAGAAGAAAGGAACAATTAAACATGTAAAATATCATATATAAAATGAATCACCAGTCCAGGTTCGATGCATGATACTGGATGCTTGGGGCTGGTGCACTGGGACGACTCAGAGGGATGGTACAGGGAGGGAAGAGGGAGAAGGGTTCAGGATAGGGAACACGTGTATACCTGTGGTGAATTCATGTTGATGTATGGCAAAATCAATACAATATTGTAAAGTAATTAACCTCCAATTAAAATAAATAAATTTATTTTTTTAAAAAAGAGTCTTCTCCAATACCACAGTTCAAAACCATCAATTCTTGGCCTGTAGCTTTCTTTACGTCCAACTCTCACATCCATACATGACTACTGGAAAAACCATAGCTTTGACTAGACAGACCATTGTTGGCGAAATAATGTCTCTGCTTTTGAATATGTTGTCTAGGTTGGTCATAGTTTTTCTTTCAAGAAGCAAGTGTCTTTTAATTTCATGGCTGCAGTCACCATCTGTGGTGATTTTGGAGCCCAAGAAAATAAAGTCTGTCACTGTTTCCATTGTTTCCTGATCTATTTGCCATGAAGTGATGGGACTGGATGCCATGATCTTCATCTTTTCAATGTTGAGCTTTAAGCCAGCTTTTTCACTGTCCTCTTTCACTTTCCAGAGAAGGCAGTGGCAACCCACTCCAGTACCCTTGCCTGGAAAATCCCATGGACAGAGGAACCTGGTAGGCTGCAGTCCATGGGGTCGTGAAGAGTTAGACATGACTGAGCTACTTCACTTTCACTTTCATGCATTGGAGAAGAAAATGGCAACCCACTCCCGTGTTCTTGCCTGGAGAATCCCAGGAACAGAGGAGCCTTGTGGGCTGCCATCTATGGGGTCACAAAGAGTCTATGGAAGCGACTTAGCAGCAGCAGCTTTCACTTTCATCAAGAGGCTCTTTAGTTCTTCACTTTTTGCCATAAGAGTGGTGTCATCTGCATATCTGCTGTTATTGACATTTCTCCTGGCAATCTTGATTCCAGTTTGTGCTTCATACAGCCCAGCATTTATCATGATGTACTCTCAGTTCAGTTCAGTCACTCAGTCATGTCTGACTCTTTGCAGCCCCATGAATCGCAGCACGCCAGGCCTCCCTGTCCATCACCAGCTCCTGGAGTTCACCCAAACTCACGTCCATCAAGTTGGTGATGCCATCCAGCCATCTCATCCTCTGTCATCCCCTTTCTCCCCTGCCCCCAATCCCTCCCAGCATCAGAGTCTTTTCCAATGAGTCAATTCTTCGCATGAGGTGGCCAAAGTACTAGAATTTCAGCTTTAGCATCATTCCTTCCAAATAACACCCAGAGCTGATCTCCTTTAGAATGGACTTGTTGGATCTCCTTGCAGTCCAAGGGACTCTCAAGAGTCTTCTCCAACACCACAGTTCAAAAGCATCAATTCTTTGGCGCTCAGCCTTCTTCACAGTCCAACTCTCACATCCATACATGACCACAGGAAAAACCATAGCCTTGACTAGATGAACCTTAGTTGGCAAAGTAATGTCTCTGCTGTTGAATATGCTGTCTGGGTTGGTCATAACTTTCCTTCCAAGGAATAAGCGTCTTTTAATTTCATGGCTGCAGTCACCATCTGCAGTGATTTTGGAGCCCGCCAAAATGAAGTCTGACACTGTTTCTACCGTTTCCCCATCTATTTCCCATGAAGTGATGGGACCGGATGCCATGATCTTCATTTTCTGAATGTTGAGCTTTAAGCCAACTTCTTCACTTTCCTCTTTCACTTTCATCAAGAGGCTTTTTAGTCCCTCTTCACTTTCTGCCATAAGGTGGTGTCATCTGCATATCTGAGGTTATTGATATTTCTCCCAGCAATCTTGATTCCGGCTTGTGCTTCTTCCAGCCCAGCGTTTCTCGTGATGTACTCTGCATAGAAGTTAAATAAGCAGGGTGACAATATACAGCATCGACGTACTCCTTTTCCTATTTGGAACCAGTCTGTTGTTCCATGTCCAGTTCTAACTGTCGCTTCCTGACCTGCATACAGATTTCTCAAGAGGCAGGTCAGGTGGTCTGGTATTCCCATCTCTCTCAGAATTTTCCACAGTTTATTGTGATTCACACAGTCAAAGGCTTTGGCATAGTCAATAAAGCAGAAGTAGATATTTTTCTGGAACTCTCTCGCTTTTTTTGATGATCCAACAGATGTTGGCAGTTTGATCTTTGGTTCCTCTGCCTTTTCTAAATCCAGCTTGAACTCTGGAAGTTCACGGTTCATGTGCTGCTGAAGCCTGACTTGGAGACTTTTGAGCATTACTTTACTACTAGTGTATGAGATGAGTGCAATTGTGTAGCAGTTTAAGCATTCTTTGGGATTGGAATGAAAACTGACCTTTTCCAGTCCTGTGGTCACTGCTAAGTTTTCCAAATTTGCTCATATATTGAACACAGCATTTTCACAGCATCATCTTTTAATATTTGAAATAGATCAACTAGAATTCCATCACGTCTACTAGCTTTGTTTGTAGTGATGCTTCCTAAGGCCCACTTGACTTCAGCTTCTAGGATGTCTGGCTCTGAGTGAGTGATCACACCATCGTGGCTATCTGGGTCATGAAGATCTTTTTTGTATAGTTCTTCTATGTATTCTTGCCACTTCTTAATATCTTCTGTTCCTGTTAGGTCCATACCATTTCTGTCCTTTATTGTGCCCATCTTGGATATCTCCAATTTTCTTGAAGAGATTTCTAGTCTTTCCCATTCTATTGTTTTTCTCTAGTTCTTTGCATTGATCACTGAGGAATGTTTTCTTATCTCTCTATTCTTTGGAATTCTACATTCAAATGGGTATATCTTCCCTTTTTCTCCTTTGCCTTTTGAGTTCTTTCTTTTCTCAGCTTTTTGTAGGGCCTCCTCAGACAACAACCATTTTGCCTTTCTGCATTTCTTTTCCATGGGGATGGTCTTGATCACTGTCTCCTGTGCAATGTCACGAAACTCCATCCGTGTTTCTTCAGGCTTTCTATCAGATCTGTTTTATAAATAATTTCATTTGTACCATTCTTTTTAGATTCCTAGTCTAAGTGGTATCAAGTGATATTTGTCTTTCTTGATCTAACTTACTTCTTTCAGTATGACAATCTCTAGGTAGGTCTATCCCTGTTGTAGAACAAGTTATTTTTTTATACTAATGTCATTTGGAAAGTTCCAGCCAATCCACAGAGGAGATATAGAGCAAGCAGGACATGCACGTAACCCCTAGGATAGAAAAATCATAGATGTTTTCTGAGTGAGTAGGAATCTCCCCCACCACACTCAGTGAGACCTTTTGTTGCACCTGAACTGGCTTTCCTGCTTTATCAGTGTTATAAGTAGTAGAAATGGGACAGCGCACACAATGAAGTCATACTTTGGGGGGAAATAGAGCAGTCTGTTGTTGTTCTATTATCCCCCAGTGAGTCACTTAGTGGAATAACTGGATGAGGACAAAGAGCAGGGAATGAGACCTTGGGAAGCTTATCTGGGTACAGATAGAGTTTGTGAACAGGGAGGACTACATGGCCTGCCATGTGAACACAGCCTTTGAAGACTCGGGGTTCCAATTTGTAGACTGGGCATTTAGGTGTCAGAGAACAAAATAAAGGTAACAGCATAGAAGGATGATATTCTGGGATGGAAGAGTATTTGAAGCTGGATCTCCTCAAGCTTGTCCCTTTTAAATACTACAGTTGGTTAATTCAAGAAATACAAGTTTCCTGGGTGTTATAGAATTCTCATTATTTAAACTTTAATGCTATGAACCTAATATCTTAAATGAGATATAACTGTACATGATTATTTCTTAAAATCATAAAACTATAGTATTTAAATAGTCATTTCAAATTAGTTAAAAGATTGTCACTCCTCTGGGCCAGAGTCTCCCATTTATTATTAGTATATCCAATATGAAATAGACACAGCTTCCATCTCTACATGAAAATACTAATACTAATCCTAAAAGTCTAATTTTCTTCAACACTTCTGTGCACACGTGCTAAGTCGCTGCAGTCATGTCAGACTCTATGCAACCCTATGGACTGTAGCATANAGATCTGTTTTATAAATAATTTCATTTGTACCATTCTTTTTAGATTCCTAGTCTAAGTGGTATCAAGTGATATTTGTCTTTCTTGATCTAACTTACTTCTTTCAGTATGACAATCTCTAGGTAGGTCTATCCCTGTTGTAGAACAAGTTATTTTTTTATACTAATGTCATTTGGAAAGTTCCAGCCAATCCACAGAGGAGATATAGAGCAAGCAGGACATGCACGTAACCCCTAGGATAGAAAAATCATAGATGTTTTCTGAGTGAGTAGGAATCTCCCCCACCACACTCAGTGAGACCTTTTGTTGCACCTGAACTGGCTTTCCTGCTTTATCAGTGTTATAAGTAGTAGAAATGGGACAGCGCACACAATGAAGTCATACTTTGGGGGGAAATAGAGCAGTCTGTTGTTGTTCTATTATCCCCCAGTGAGTCACTTAGTGGAATAACTGGATGAGGACAAAGAGCAGGGAATGAGCCCTTGGGAAGCTTATCTGGGTACAGATAGAGTTTGTGAACAGGGAGGACTACATGGCCTGCCATGTGAACACAGCCTTTGAAGACTCGGGGTTCCAATTTGTAGACTGGGCATTTAGGTGTCAGAGAACAAAATAAAGGTAACAGCGTAGAAGGATGATATTCTGGGATGGAAGAGTATTTGAAGCTGGATCTCCTCAAGCTTGTCCCTTTTAAATACTACAGTTGGTTAATTCAAGAAATACAAGTTTCCTGGGTGTTATAGAATTCTCATTATTTAAACTTTAATGCTATGAACCTAATATCTTAAATGAGATATAACTGTACATGATTATTTCTTAAAATCATAAAACTATAGTATTTAAATAGTCATTTCAAATTAGTTAAAAGATTGTCACTCCTCTGGGCCAGAGTCTCCCATTTATTATTAGTATATCCAATATGAAATAGACACAGCTTCCATCTCTACATGAAAATACTAATACTAATCCTAAAAGTCTAATTTTCTTCAACACTTCTGTGCACACGTGCTAAGTCGCTGCAGTCATGTCAGACTCTATGCAACCCTATGGACTGTAGCATACCAAGCTCCTCTGTCCACGGGATTCTCCAGGCAAGAATACTGGAGTGAGGTGCCGTGCCCTCCTCGTCCCAATCCAGGGGTCGAACCTGTGTTTCTTCTGTCTCCTGCATTTGCAGAAGGGTTCAAGGGCTTCCCTGGTAGCTCAGATGGTAAAGCGTCTGCCTGCAATGCGGGAGACAGGGGCTCAGTTCCTGGGTTAGGAAGATCCCCTGGAGAAGGAAATGGCAACCCACTCCAGTACTCTTGCCTGGAAAATTTCATGGATGGAGGAGCCTGGTAGGTAGTCCATGGGATTGTAAAGAGTCAGACATGACTGAATGATTTCATGATTCTTTACCACTAGCTGCACCTGGGAACTCTAAATCTTCTCTAGTTGGAAAAACATTATTTCACTACAGAAAACAGTGATCATACCAAGTAAAACAGTGATTACTGACATTACTAAAAGAGATTTATGCCAGAGGATGTTATTTGTTACTGATGGGATTTGCTAAGCACAATTTTTACTTGTTATATCAATGATTTCATAACTCTGTGATTGGTTAGTTCACCTTCACAGATTCAAATAATATACATAATCTAATTCTTCAGTCTACCAACAGTTCCTGTATTTGAACTGGTAAATTTCAAGTTAAATAAAATGTCTGTCTTCTTTCAACCTAGAGGCTTTGCACTTGATGGAATCCTAAGAAGTCGAACTTTAAATATTTTGGATCTGATGGCTCTTGCATTTTTTCATTCTTGGAACCATAAAATTCTTTAAAGTTTTAATATGCATATATTCCCTGGTAGCTCAGCTGGTAAAGAATCCGCCTCCAATGCAGGAGACCCTGGTTCCATTCCTGGGTGGGGAAGATCCCCTGAAGGGCTAGGCTACCCATTCTATTATTCTTGGGCTTCCCTGGTGGCTCAGATGGTAAAGATTCCGCCTGCAATGTGGAAGACCTGGATTTGATCCCTGGGTTGGAAAGATCCCCTGGAGAAGGGAAAGGCAACCCACTCCAGTATTCTTTCTTGGAGAATCCCCTTGGACAGAGAAGCCTGGAGGGCTACAGTACATTTGGGTCACAAAGTGTCAGACATGACTGAGCAACTAAGCATATTACTTGTACATTATATTATTATATATTATGTATTGCTGATATAAACATATACATACACAATTTGAGTATTTCATGTCTGCTTTAGAGTCACAACTTTACTCATATTCCCTTTGATTCAGAAAATACATTTATCTGAAGCACTTGCATTTTTTGTAATGTTCTATCCTCTTGAACAATATAACAAATTAGTCAATAACATCAACATGATTGAATAATAAGACTCAACACTTCAAGTTAAATTTTCTCTTTTGTACAAAATTATATACTAATGGTTTTTCAGATTTAATGGGTGTCAGTTGACCAGAGCCATTATCCTCTTTTTGGTGCTCAAATTGTCTCAAGTACACTTTAAATTGGTTCCTGTGGTCTTTTGACATAACACCATTAATCTTTGAAGGCTTTCTAGTTTTCTGGCACAACTAGGTGTGCCAGCTTCTCACAGAACCTTCCAGCACAGACGTGGAATCAACCTTTTATTCCAAGAGGCCCCACGTTCCTTGGCACTAGAGCACATCACAAAATGACCTTGCTTCTGGGCCATGTCAGTGGACAGGGCTCAAAATGACATTTCCCCCACAGAGTGGCATGAGTTCTTTTTTCCAGCTTTATGGAGGTGACCTGTTAACAAATTTCCAGCGCACAATGCAGTATTGTTAACTGTATCTAAACTGTACTCACCATGTCATACATTAGATCTCCAGAACTTATTCATCCTGAGTAACTGAAACTTCATAACCTTTAAACAATAATCTCCCCTTTTTCCCTTTCACCTCACTCCTGGCCACCATCATTCTACTCTCTGCTTCCACGAAACTATTTCGGATGTCACAAGTAAGTCTGATTATGCAGGTATTTGTCTTTCTGTATTGGACTTATTTGAACCTTATCCGCCAGGTTCACTGATGCTTATGCAAATAGCAGGATTTTCTACTTTTTTTAAGGCTGCATGATATTACATTGTATATAGAAAGGTATATAGATATTTGCACTCCCATATTCATTGCCTCATGACACACAATAGCCAAGATATACAAACAAATGTCCACTGATGGATGAATGTATAAATAAAATGAATAGTTTAAATAAGAATTCTATGCCATTAGAAAGATTAATACAAATTCATGCCTTTCACTGTGGATGAAAAGGACAGACTTTTGCAGATAGCTAAAAGTCTCTGCCACAGTCCAAGCATCTGAACAGTTATGAGTGAAATCATAGCTACTATGTAACTTTTCTCAAATTTAAAATAAATGATTCTTTAAGTGGGGAAATATTATATCCAAATATTGTTCTAATACTATGAAAATAAAGGTAAGTAAATATTTCTGAAATGCTTTAATTTATATTTCTTTTACTAAACCAAAGTCTATTTTTCTGAAATGTTTATTGGAATATCCCTTAGAACATTAGTTCAAACTCTTTTCAGCTTAGTGGAAATTATCAGCTGCAGAGATTCGTCACAAAATGGATTGCTTTCATACCTATTGAAACCAGCAAAACTAAAAAATATTTTAAAATTTCATGTTGACTAAAACAATAATTTCTTTTAATTGGCTTTATATGGGTAATATAATGTCAATTATTTAGAAAACTTTTATAGCCTATCATTTCCACGTAAATTAGGTGAGCCATTTCTCAAACTAAATGTATTATACAAGTAAAAGAAGCAACAGTGCCAAGATATGACAATGGAAATTGGTGACCAAGTACATCAATTCCCTAGGAGCCTTCAACATGCCATTTCAATCTAATTTCTGTTTCTACAGCAACAAAAGTAAGTCTAAAAAGGAGTAAATCAAGAAAGGCTTAGGAATTTCCCTGGCTCTCCAGTGTCTGGGACTCTGCACTCCCAAAGCAGGGGCCTGGGTTTGATCCCTGATCAGGGAACTAGATACCATATGCCACAGTTAGGACCCGGGACAGCCAAATAAATAAATATTTTAAAAGAGAGAGAGAGAAAGCTTAAAGATTTAATTCAGTAATGTGGTAAACTAAATCAAGGCACTGATTCTTTGACACCTTTCCCATAGATAGTTCAGTCCTGGTGGCTAATGGCTGTTTGACCAATAAAATATGAGGAAAGTGACAGTGTGCTGATTTGTAGACCTAGAACTTGGCAGTTTCTGCTTCCTGGTCTCTTAGAACTCTCATTTGTATAGACTTTAGCTACCATGCAAGAAGCCTGATGCCTCTAATGGAAAAATTATGAAAGTAGGCCCTGAGGCTACATAGAGAGAGAAAATCAGCTGAGCCCAGACTTCCAGCTGTCCCTGACAAGGCACCAGATGTGAGTAAAACCCTCCTTGGACTGTCTTGTCCAGACCAGACTAGCCTTCAAGTGAGCCTAGCTGGGACCATACGGAGTAGAATTACTCAGCTGAACCCTGTCCAAACTCCTGACCCACAGATCATGAGCATAATAAACTGATTGTTTTTATAAACCACCAAGTTTGGAACATTTGTTACACAGAAATAGATGAGGAGGAAAAGTAGATACAGTCTTAGGTATTTTAAATGGGAACTCCACTTGTACTATGCAAGCTACATATCCTATAAAACCTCTTACTGCAAATACTGGCTAAAACTTTTCCCAAAGTATTTTAAATGTGTAGCTAAGCTCACAAGAGAATAATGGATTCATAAGTGAAGGCGCCCACAATGAATCTGGACTAGTAAGTAACACTAAAGTTGGCAACTGCCCAAGGAAAGTGTTTCTAAAAAGCAAGAATCTTGGTTTTAAAGAAAGTTTTGGGCCATCACAAAATGGGAAATTAGAGTAGAGCGGCTGATTAAGCCAGGAGTCCAACTGGGTGTGCCTTGAACAAGAGACTGAATAGAAAAATGTCAGTCCTGCAAAGGGATATTATTGGGAAACTATTTTTGGCCTTCAGGGAAGGAAGAAACTAAGAAGATATTTATTCTGAGAATCTGTTAACAAAAGCAGTCCTCGAACAGATTTGGGATTCCAATTCAAAACTACCTGCATGTTCCAAAAGAGCTAAGAAATTAAAGTGGTCTGAAATTGGAAACAGTCCTAGGTATCTAATTAAAATACAGGCTCGTCTCCTCTGAAGAATAGATTCCTGTCATGATCAAGTTTGAATTTCTATAGATAAGGAAAGTAATGGGCTTGGAGCTGACTTGTGCCAATGCACAAAAGCCAAGTGTGTGCATTTCTTCCCAACTCTGCATTCAACAGTACCAGGTTGATGGCCTGAAATTGGCTAGGGGTGTGGAAATTATTCATACCACAGAAATTAGCAAACACCACAAACTGGGACTTTTTTTTTTTTATAAGTGAGCCACTTCATCAGCACAAAACTAGATAAAGGCTCCATAAACATGAGTTATTAGCAATATCACAACAAACCACAAACAGGAATCAGTAGAAAACAGCACAATTTACCTCCTAAAAGCTTCATATGATTGAATTGTAAGATAGGAAATATAAAATAAGAGTCTTTCAGATGCTTACAGGAAAGAGATTCACAAACACAGGCAAAAAAAATGAGAGATTATAAAAGTGGTTAACAGACTTTAAAAAGGTTTCAGATATCTTTGTAAAGTATATTTATTGTGATTACTAATCATTTTTACTATGATATGAAGATATAACTGACTTCTATAAATTAAACTGTTATCTTGAGAATTTGCTGAACTTATTTACTAGCCCTAGATACTTCTTGATAGATTCCTTTGGACTTTGCACTTATAAGATGCCACCTACATGATTATGACATGAGACAAATTTCTTTTCTGATTTATATGCCTTTTACCTTTAGACTAATACTTTCAGTACAATGTTGAATCAAAATAGTAAGTAAATATTCTCAACTTATTCCCAGTCTTAAGATGCTGTGTATATGTATTTATCTTTTACTATTAGTGATGTCAAGAGATTTTGTTGTAGATTGCCTCCTATCAGGTTGAGGAAGTTCATTCCAAATTTTCTAAGATAGTTTTAGCATGAAATGGTACGATTTTCATTAAATTTTTCCCTATACCTAAGGACATGATTATACAGCTTTTCTCTTTTGTTAATATGATGAATTTAATTGATTTTAAATCAGTCATGTACTCTTGGGTCATGCTATCTGTACTTTTATATATTGTTAGATTCAATTTGCTAGTAATTTGTTGAGGATTTTCCTGTCTTTGTACATGATGGGTGTGCTTAGGTGCTCAGTTGTGTCTGGCTCCTTGCCACCCCCTAGAGTGTAGCCCGCCAGTTTCCTCTGTTCATGGGGATTCTCCAAGCAAGAATACTGAAGTGGGTTGCCATTTCCTCCTCCAGGGGTACATGATAAATACTGGCATATAATTTTCTTTCTTATAATGACTTTGTGTAGCTTTGGCATCATGGTAATGCTGACTTGATAAAATTTGTAAGGAAGTATAAGTGAGCCACTTCAGCATTTAGGAGCTGAATTGTGCTGTTTTCTACTGAATCCTATTTGTGGTTTGTTGTGATATTTTGGAGAAGGCAATGGCACCCCACTCCAGTACTCTTGCCTGGAAAATCCCATGGATGGAGGAGCTGGTAGGCTGCAGTCCATGGGGTTACGAAGAGTCGGACATGACTGAGCGACTTCCCTTTCACTTTTCACTTTCATGCATTGGAGAAGGAAATGGTAACCCACTCCGGTATTCTTGTCTGGAGAATCCCAGGAACAGCGAAGCCTGGTGGGCTGCCGTTGATGGGGTTGCACAGAGTTGGACACGACTGAAGCGACTTAGCAGCAACTTAGCAGTGGTATTTCTAATAACTCATGTTTATGGGGACTTTATCTAGTTTTGTGTTGATGAAGTGGCTCACTTATTAAAAAAAAATTGATGAAGCACAAGCTGGAATCAAGATTGCCAGGAGAAATATCAATAATCTCAGATAAACAGATGGTACTACCTTTATGGCAGAAAGTGAAGAACTAAAGAGCCTCTTAATGAAAGTGAAAGAGGAGAGTGAAAAAGTTGGCTTAAAACTCAACATGCAAAACACTAAGATCATGGCATCGGGTCCCATCACTTCATGGCAGATAGGTAGGGAAAAAGTGGAAGCAGTCACATTTTATTTTCTTGGGCTCCAAAATCACTGCAGATGGTGACTGCAACCATGAATTAAAAGATGCATGCTCCTTGGAAGAAAAGCTATGACCAACCTAGACAGCATATTAAAAAGCAGAGATATTACTTTGCCAGCAAAGGTCTGTCTAGTCAAAGCTATGTTTTTTTCCAGTAGTCATGTATGGATGTGTGAGTTGGACTGTGAAGAAAGCTGAGTGCCCAAGAATTGATGCTTTTTAACCGTGGTGTTGGAGAAGACTCTTGAGAGTCCCTTGGACAGCAAGGAGATCAAACCAGCCCATCCTAAAGGAAATCAGTCCTTAATATCTATTGGGAGGACTGATGCTGAAACTAAAGCTCCAATACTTTGGCCACATGGTGCGACAAGCTGATTCATTAGAAAAGACCCTGATGCTGGGAAAGATTGAAGGCAGAAGGAGAAGCGGATGACAGAGGCTGGGATGGTTGGATGGGAACACTGACTTGATAGACATGAGTTTGAGCAAGCTCTGGGAGTCAGTGATGGACAAGGAAGCCTGATGTGCTGCAGTCCATGGGGTCACAAAGAGTCGGACACAACTGAGCAACTGAACTGACTTAACTGAAGGAAGTACTCCATCATTTTCTTTACTGAAAGGTTTTTTAATAAGATTGGATTTATTTCTTAAACCCTTGATCACATTTGCCAATGAAGCCATCTGGAACTGGAACCTGTGGTTATATGGAATTTGTCTATTTTGCCTGGGTTGTTCAGTTTATTGGCAAAAAATTATTCATAATATTCCTTTATTTTTGTTTCAGTGTCTGTATCCTTGTATTGGTATCTTGTGTTTTCTCTCTTTCACTCTTGGTTATTCTAGCTAGAGGTTTATCAATTATATCAGTTTTTTTTTGTTTTGTTTTGTTTTCAAAGAACCAACTTTTGGCTTCATTGGGTTTTAACTTTTTAAATTAACTTTTACTCTTATCTTTAGTATTTGTTTTCTTCTCCTTTGGGTTTAACTTGTTCTTTTTCTTGGTTGCTAAGAGGGTGCTCAAAACATTGATTTTAAAACTTCCTGTTTTCTTAATAACTATACATATCACTATGAGTACTGTACCGACTTTTTTCTTTTTCATTCCATTCAAAATATTTTCTAATTTCTTTCATGAGTTAGTCTTTGATGCATAGGCTGAATTTCCATATATTTAGGGTTTTTCTGGATGTCTTTTATTATTATTTGCCCACATAAACATCACTTTAATGCTTTTCATTTCCTTGTGATTTTCAGATTTCTACAAGATACCATTTATCTTCCATCTAAATGTCACTTAACATTTCCTATAATGCAGGTCTGTCTACAATGCATTTTTTCACATTTTGTTTAACTAAATTTTTCTTATTTAGCCTTCCCTTTGAAGGAGATATTCACTGAATATAGACTTGTGGGTTCAAAATCTGTCAATGTTTAAAAATGACCTTGTCTTCTGTCTGGCAAAAGTTTCTGTTAGCTCTTATCTAACATGGAGTGGGTTTATCCATGCCCTTCTCCAGGGGGTCTTCCTGACCCAGAGATTGAACTCAAGTCTCTTACATCTCCTGCATTGGCAAGTGGGTTCTTTACCACTAGCGTCACCTGGGAAGCCCAATTCAGTCCATGCTGCTACTGCTGTTAAGTCGCCTTAGTCATATCCAACTCTGTGCAACCCCAGAGACAGCAGCCCACCAGACTCCCCCGTCCCTGGGATTTTCCAGGCAAGAACACTGGAATGGGTTGCCATTTCCTTCTCCAATGCATGAAAATGAAAAGTAGGGACTTCCCTGGTGGTCCAGTGGTTAAGACCTCACCTTCTGATGCAAGGGGTGCAAGTTCAATCCCTGGCCAGGGAGCTAGGATCCCATATGCCTTGCGGCCAGAAAATCAAAACATAAAACAGAAACCATATTCTAACACATTCAATAAAGACTTTAAAAATGGTCCACATCAAAGAAAATATTAAAAAAAAAAAAAAAAAGAAAATGAAAAGTAAAAGTGAAATCGCTCAGTCGTGTCCAATTCCTAGCGCCCCACAGACTGCAGCCTACCAGGCTCCTCCATCCATGGGATTTTCCGAGAGTGCGGTGCCATTGCCTTCTCCGAATTCAGTCCATAGCAGTCTTAGCAGTCTCTAAATCTTCAGATGGAAATCAAACCTTGGAAAGCTGGGTTCATGATGTCAGAGTAAATCACTTGGGTAAAACAAATGCACCTGGCTTACCTGTAGACTTGACGGTTTAATGAAAGTGAACTACAACTAGTTAATCATTGTTTTAATTTGCTGTTTGTTTCCAAATTGTTTATGCTTAGTGTTTCCCTGCTGCCCTATAATTTTGTCAGTTACTAGCGGTACTACTTATGTCCTGTCTATTTTATAAGCATGTTTGCTCTTATAGTACCCAATGTGTAATCAGACCTCCAAAAGATTGGTGATGGCTAAATATCTTGAGGAAACAGATCACATTTATGATTTTTACAGAATGATTGTAATAATGTAGTTCTAGGTATCAGTTCAGTTCAGTTCAGTCCCTTAGTCGTGTCCGACTCTTTGCGACCCCATGAACTGCAGCACGCCAAGCCTCCCTGTCCATCACCAACTCCCGGAGTTCACTCAGACTTATGTCCATCGAGTAGGTGATGTCATCCAGCCTTCTCATCCTCTGTCATCCCCTTCTCCTCCTGCCCCCAATCCCTCCCAGCATCAGAATCTTTTCCAATGAATCAACTCTCTGCATAAGGTGGCCAAAGTACTGGAGTTTCAGCTTTAGCATCATTCCTTCCAAAGAAATCCCAGGGTTGATCTCCTTCANGTTATTTAAGCCTCAGTTTGCGGTATTCTGTCATGGTAGCCATAGAAAACTAATATAGTATCTAACTTTTGTTATTTCCACTTGGTAACTTTGTGACTCTAATTTTGACATGTTTTCATTTGCATTGAAATGCATTCATTATACCAGATTCATTATACCAGAATAGAAAAAAAAATCAGAATGATAGCAAAAGTGAAAATGTTAGTCGCTCAGTTGTCTCTGACTCTGTGACCCCATGGAGCCTTCCAGGCTCCTCTATCCATGGAATTCTCCAGGCAAAAATACTGGAGTGGTTTGCCATGCCCTCCCTAGGGGATCTTCCTATTTTGGCCTGGAGAATTCCATGGACTATCCATGGGATTACAAAGAGAACCCAGGGTTGAACCTGGGTTTCCTGCATTGCAGGCAAATTCTTCACCATCAAGTGAATCTCAATTCATAGCTGGATTATCAAATATATCCTACATTCAGACTGGAAAGGCTCAACAGTCCATGCATTATAGAAAAAGTTCTACTACATTATTACAGCAGCTGGTATTACTGATGTTTCAGCATTGTAGTGTCAAAAAAACACAGGTTCAGAACTTTAAAACAAGACTTGCCCCAGGTTGCAAGGNATTCAGACTGGAAAGGCTCAACAGTCCATGCATTATAGAAAAAGTTCTACTACATTATTACAGCAGCTGGTATTACTGATGTTTCAGCATTGTAGTGTCAAAAAAACACAGGTTCAGAACTTTAAAACAAGAATTGTCCCAGGTTGCAAGGTTGATGTAACATCCAAAACTTAGTTAATGTAATCTAGTCTTTCAATATAATTAAGGACAAAAATCAAGCAGGCATTTCCATAGACATGGAAACATCATTTGACAAAAATCAGCAATTTCTCATAAGGACAACCAACAAACTAGGCATAGAGGGTAACTCCCTTAACTAAGTAAAGGATATCTACAATAAAATCACAACTAACATCATACTTAATGATGGTATATCAAATCATCACACTCACAATTCCTAACTTCAAACTTATTGTGAAACTATAGTGATCAAGACACTATGATAATGTCACAGTAGACATGTATGTTCTTGGAATAGAATAAAAAGTCAAAATAAATGAACATCCATATTAGTGGTCAATTGATTTCTAATAAGGGTGCCAAGACAATTCAATGGGCAGTGAACTGGATACCCAAATGTAAATGAATGAGGTTGGAACCATTTTTCACACCATATACAAAAATTAACTCAAAACAGACCACAGTCCTAAATGTAAGGGCTAAAACTATAAAATTACTAAAATATAATGTAGGACCCTGAGTTAGGAAANATGGACAGTGAACTGGATACCCAAATGTAAATGAATGAGGTTGGAACCATTTTTCACACCATATACAAAAATTAATTCAAAACAGACCACAGTCCTAAATGTAAGAGCTAAAACTATAAAATTACTAAAATATAATGTAGGACCTTGAGTTAGGAAAAGCCTTCTTAAATATGGCATCATAATCATAAACAGTGAAAAAAGAAATGAATTAAACTGCATTACTAAAAAAAAAAAAACTGCATTACTCAGTATTCTCTGGAGAAATATAACTGACAAGATATATACACATATAGAAAGATATTTCTATACATATATAGAAAGAGAAAAACATTGGCTCGTGAAATTATAAAGACTAAGGAGTCTCAAAATCTTCAGTCAGCAAACCAGAGAATCTGGAGAATAGATGAGCTAAGTTCCGTTAGCTCATAAGCTTGAGACCCCTGAACAATGCTGTTCTGGTTTGAGTCCAAAGGCAGAGAAAGATTAATGGGCCAGCACAAACAGTTAGGCAAGAGGAGTTCATTTTACTCAGTGGAGGGTCAGGTATTTTGTTCTATTTAGGTCTTCAACTGATTAGATGAGGCCCACTCACAGTGAAGCTTTTCCCCAATAGCTCAGTTGGTAAAGAATCTGACTGCAATGCGGAGACCCTGGTTTGATTCTTGGGTTGGCAAGATCTGCTGGAGAAGGGATAGGCTATGCACTCCAGTATTCTTGGGCTTCCCCTGTGGCTCAGCTGATAAAGAATCTACCTGCAAATGTGGGAGACCTGGGTTCAATTCCTGGGATGGGAAGATCCCCTGGAGAAGTGAAAGGCTACTCACTCCAGTATTTTGGCCTGGAGAATTCCATGGACTATCCATGGGATCACAAAGAGTCAGACGTGACTGAGCAACTTTCACTTTCACTCACAGTAAAGAGGGTAATCTGCTTTGATCAGTCTCTGAATGTTTGACCAAATAGCTGGGCAACGCCTCCACCATGACCTAGTTAAGTTGATACGGTATTAACCATAGACTTTGTTGAAATTTAAAAGTTTTGTGCTATAAACATTAAATTAAGAAAGTAAAAGATGAGAGAAATGAAAGAAAATTAGAGAAAACATTTGCAAATCATATCTCTGATAAAGGTCTTTAAATCCATAAAGAACTCTATTAATGCAATAATAAACAAAATTAAAACTAGGCAAAGTATCTGAACAGATAGTTTTCCAAATAAGATATACAAGTGTCCAGTTAGCACATGAAAAGATGATCAACAACATTAGCCATTAGGGAAAATGCAAATCAAAACTGCAATGTGATATTTTATAGCTACTTTTGTTGTTCAGTTGCTAAGTCATGTCCATTGCTTTTGTAATCCCCATGTCAGGCTCTTCTGTCCATGGGATTCCTCATGCAAGAATACTGGAATGGGGTGCCATTTCTTTCTCCAAGGCATCTTCCTGACCCAGAAATCAAACCCGCGTCACCTGCATTGGCAAGTGGGTTCTTTACCACTGAACCACTTACACCTGCTAGGGTGGCTATGAAAAAGTAAAAGGAAAACAATAAAAATCAAAACAAGATTTGGAGAGGATGTGAAGAATTTGGAACTTTCATAAATTGCTATGAAAGTGAAAGTTGCTCAGTCGTGTCCAACTCCTTGCGACCCCATGGACCATATAGTCCATGGAATTCTCCAGTGCAGAATACTGGAGTGGGTACCCTTTCCCTTCTCCAGTGGATCTTCCCAACCCAGGGATCAGACCCGGGTCTCCCACAATGCAGACAGACTCTTTACCAGCTGAGCCACAATGGAAGCCCTCATGGGAATGCAAAATAATGCAGTTTGGCATTCCTCAAATTTTAAATATAGAGTTATACCAGGTGACCCAGAAATTCCATTCCTAAATACATTCACACAAATGTCTATGGCAGTATTATTCATAAGAACAATAAATGGAAACGACTCTAAGTTACATCAACTGATGAATGGAAAAATGAAATAAATGCAGCTATATGATAAAAGACTATTCAGAAATAAGAAGGACCAGAATACTGACACATGCTACAACAGAGGAATCTTGAAAACATGTTAAGTGAAAAGAATCAGTCTCCAAAGACACTTATTGTGCAATTCCATTTATATGCGATGTTCAGAACAGGCAAATCTATAAGCAGAAGGTAGACCAATGATTGCCTAGGGCAGAGGTGGGTTGGAAGGGAATGGGAAGAAGTGATTGCTATAGGGAAGAAATTTCTAGGAAGACAAAAGTGTTCCAAAATTGATTCTGGGAATGGTTTCCCAACTCTGTGAACATAATAAAAGCCACTTCATTTTGCACATTAAATGTTATGAATTATATGATCTGTAAATTATATCTCAATAAAGCTGTTTTAAAATAAAATTTTAAGACATTTGCAATTGATTTGTCCCATTTCCAAGAATAGCATTGAAGAAGGAAAATGCTCATCCATGACCATCTCCTAGTTTTTGAACACAACAAAATTATAAACTTTTTTTTTTTTTTAGTGCCTTAATATGTCCAAGACTCTCTTCAACATCTGTCCTGTACTCTGCAAGAGAGAGGGTCTCTGAGATACTCTGATGCTTATCAGGGGAAGGGAAAGTTAATCATATCCTAAAAATTATCTGATTTCAAAAGGGCGATTTTAACATAGATTTGAAAGAAGTCACAGGATTGGTCCAGAGGAGTAAAATTGTTACTCTTTTTGTTATTTGAGATTTTCAAGTATTCTACTTGTAACTCTGTTGTTTATGAAAGTTCTGATAACCCTGTCAGTCTCCCCGCTGGAAGTGTACAGATACACATATTATTCCATATATTCTTTAATTGTAAATATGTCTTTTGAAGCACTGTTGTTTCTCACTATAATTTTAAATGTAACTTGAGGAAATAGGGCATGGCAAGAGGTGGTAAGGGGGAATGTTTCTACAGGGAGCACCAAACTTCAAATGCAAGCAAGGTAAAGACACGTCATGACATCTCCAGTGGTTTTCTAAAGTAGTTGTTGGGGGCTTCTCTGGTGGTGCAGTGGATAGGAATCCACCTGCCAATGCAGGAGACACAGGTTTGATCCCTGATCCAGAAAGATCCCTCATGCCGCAGGGAAACAAAGCCCTTGCATCCCAACTACTGAATTTGTGGCTCTCTTCTGAGCCCAAGTGCCACAGCCACTGAAGCCCATATACCCTGGAGCCCGTGCCTTGCAACAAGAGAAGCCACTGCAAGAAAAAGCTTGCACACCACAACTAGAGAGCAGCTAGACAAAAGCCCAGGAGGGAAAGAAGACCCAGCACAGCCCAACATAGATAAATAAAGTAAAGGCTTTAAACATTAAGATCGAAAAACTGAATAAAGTAGTTCTGAGGTTAATTCTGCTTCATCAACAGGTAGGTCTTTGAAAGCTGCGGTAACCACCTGGCGGCCTTTCTTCAAGGCTAGAAGCTGTGTGCTACACAGAAGTGAAAATGTGGGGGTTGGCCTTAGGCCAGGCCAGTAGGACCCTTGCCCTCTGTTTCATGGTTTAGAAGATGACTATAAAACACTCCAACCTCTAAAAGAATGAAAGAGAACTTGGGTCCTGCCTCACTTGAAACTTACTCCCGCTAGATGCTCAGCAGCCTCTCTGGTGAGTAACACTGCTCAGGGCCCAGGAAAATACTTTTCGGTACTTCTTCCCTTGTGTTCCTGGTGGTAGGGATAAGGGTGAAAATGTGTGATTGTAAAGCTGATGATATTGAAGACAGACAATGCTTCAGTGTGCAGGAAGGATTTCCTCTCAGGGAATCAAATTAATCTATCAGATTCTTCCTCTCAGTGTGAATGCCGTAGATACTCCCATAGCAAAGTACCATTTCCAATCAGTGTCCCAATATGTGCTTCAGGAACTACCCAGGAATTAATTAGCGTAGTTTTTGCAACATTGCACAAGGCAGCTATGGACATTTTCTAGTAGTAATTAATACTGCTCTCAAAATTGCATTATATAATTTGAGACTCAAATGTGTGAAGCTTGAGACGTTATGTTAGAAATTTGATGGACAGTGAACACAAGGAATGTGAATAGTTTTATTTTTAAAAATGTATTTAACATGATTATATTTTCAAAAGTTAATACATTTCAATTTTAGTAATTTTGAGTTAAAATATTGATGCTTATTATTCTTTGGATTTGGATTTTGGTTTTAAATAATCTAAGCCTAAAGTTTTTCAAAACTTATGAAAATTATTGAAAATATGTGATATTTNTTTTATTTTTAAAAATGTATTTAACATGATTATATTTTCAAAAGTTAATACATTTCAATTTTAGTAATTTTGAGTTAAAATATTGATGCTTATTATTCTTTGGATTTGGATTTTGGTTTTAAATAATCTAAGCCTAAAGTTTTTTAAAACTTATGAAAATTATTGAAAATATTTGATATTTATTTGTTATTAATATGAAAATATATTGAAATATATCCATTTTGGATACAATGAAAGTGAAAATCACTCAGTTGTGTATGACTCTTTGTGACCCCATGAACTGTATCCAGATTGGAATACTGGAGTGAGTAGCCTATCCCTTCTCCAGCAGACTTTCCCACCCAGGAATCAAAGTGGGGTCTCCTGCACTGCAGGCGGATTCTTTACCAACTGAACTATCAGGGTACAATATAATTTTTAATTTTTTATTTAACTGCTATTAATAGATTATAATTCAAAGGAGAAATAATGATTATAATAATGTAAGTATTGATACTGCTGAAATGGAGGCAGGAGAAAGAAATTTTATGGAAGAAGTATATAATAATTTATAAGTTTTAATTTACTCAGTCATCCAAAATCACCATTCAAACAGCATAACACCTCAGTTCAGTTCAGTTTAGTTCAGTTGCTCAGTCGTGTCCAACTCTTTGCGACCCCATGAATNACTTATAAATCTCCTCCATATCATTAGTTTTATTATGATTATTAATCATAGTAAGAGAGAAGGAAATTCTGGGATGCCTTCTAGGTTTTTGACAGAAGAATGGATGATAAAGTCAAGAACTTAAAAAGTGATAGAACAAGTTCTTGAAAATAAGACTGAATTATTTCCATTCTCTGTAGAACTCCAGGTTGGGGTGCCCAGGCATAGTTATTAACATGGGCCAGAAACTTGGGAAAGAAGGCATGAGATTTAAAATACTATTTCTAAAATTTATCAGTGTGTATATAAAGTTTGACGTGGAAGTAGTGGATNAACTCCAGGTTGGGGTGCCCAGGCATAGTTATTAACATGGGCCAGAAACTTGGGAAAGAAGGCATGAGATTTAAAATACTATTTCTAAAATTTATCAGTGTGTATATAAAGTTTGACGTGGAAGTAGTGGATGAAGCTGGTCAAAGAAAGAAGAAATAGCTAGAAAGAAGTATTTTGTGAACTAAGCTTATGTTATATGACCTTGAGGCCCACCTCCTCCAAAAATTATCTATGAAGTTCTTTAAGAAACGTTTGTCACTTCAAAACTTCATTTTATATTAGCATAGGCTTGCTTTTTTCTTTAGGGAATCCAGACTCTCAGTTTGGGTAACTACTAGCTAGAAAAAATGCAGAAGTGGAGCCAAAGCCCTGTTCTGGTAGTTCAGGCCCTTGAGAAGCCAGGCTGAACTATGTAATGTGAAAAGTTGTCCTGGTTGGGTGCAAAGAGATGACTGCAGAGATAAATAGAGTGAGTGCCACATGGTCTTTTTCCTCAGAGGTCCGTAGTGGTCCTAAGTTGCACATCAGTCACCTGACCTGGATATATTGGCAAAAGACTAATTGAACCATCTAGTGTCTGGTTCCCTCTGAAGTCTCCCTCAGAAGAGCTGGCGCTCTTGCATGAACCATGCAGTTTATCTAATTAAGCAAATGATTAGAGGTCTTGGGGCCCAAACAATCTCAACCTTTTCTCAAACTTTAAGTGGGTAAGAAGCCCAGCTCACTGGCATGGAGTTGGGCATAAAATACAAGTGCCTAGTGGACCACTATTGGTCTTGGAGGACTCTTCTCATCAACTGAGTCCTCTCGATATTCAAAGAGCCTGATATGCCACTGAACTGAAGAAGAAGAGTCTCTCTTTGCCTAGCAAGTCTTATCTCTGGATGTTGGTGATGGGGCCAGTGAGGCCTTCTTTCACAGTGAGCTGTCTAGTGCTTTACAATCTTTTGGAAAGTCTGGAAACACTATCTCCTGACCCCAAGTCGAATGAAAGGTGGGAAGTCTTGTTGACTTAGAATACACTTTGAGATAGGGTACAGAGAGCCCCTGAAATAGTTCAAGGGAAACTGAGCCTCACAGGAAAGGGACTGAACCTGGTATCAAGGAGATGTCCAAACTGACCTTCATGCCAAGGCAGCAACAACAGCTTCTTGAAAGATGATTATTGGGGGAAAGGGGCGCACGTGCATCAAGTCTGTTCTGTCCATTCAACATTGAACAAATGGTCGGGGCTATGGGAGTTTCTGATATGGCTGTTGGGCCAGCCACTCGGGTGGCCTCCATCTTTCTCAGCCAAACTCTCTCCCCACCCACCCTCGCACCCAGCCTCTCCTCCCTGCCTTCCTTCACCTTCACCAGACATGGTGCCTTTAAGATGACTCTGACTGTAAATAGGCATTGACAGGAAGATTTCTTTAGCCTGACCTGTCATTCTTGTAAACCTGGGGTGGGGAGGAGATTATTTTTGTCCCCAAAGGCCTGAGACCTCTTCTTTCTCTGTACCCTCTGAACCCTGGCCACTGGACTTCATTCAACTGCCATTTAGAAAGGGGGTCATTCATACAGTCTTGGTATGGTAGGTATGCTTTCTGTGTGGACTGAAGCTTTCCGGTCTTCATTGTAAGCTTTAAAAACCAAATAGACAGACAATAACAACAAAAACTAAAAGGCAACAGTGTTTGCTACTTGGGGTATACCTTCCACAGTCTCCAGTGGTCAAGACACCCACTTCACTGGGCAAATCCTAGGAGCCTTCTCTTACAAAATTCTTTGGAACCATCACTCTTCCAATCACTCTCAATCATAAGACGACGTTTACAGAACCAATGGAAAAACTGGACTCCAAGAAGAACATGAATGACTTCCATGGGGTTGGACGGATTGATAAGTAGGATGATAAAATGTATGAGTTTTTGTCTAAAATAGAATTGAGTGTGAAAGTAGCGGCAGGGCAGCAAATTTAGGAGGTTGGGATGAACATATACACATAATGATACATAAAATAGATAATCAGCAAGCACCTACTATACAGCACAGAAAAGTATACTTAGTACTTTGCTGTAACCTATAAGGGAAAAGAATCTGAAAACCTGAAACTAACATGATTCTGTAAATCAACTCTACTTCATTTTTTTTAAATTCCCCCAACCTGAGTGAAAAGCGAGAGAGGGACAGACAGAAGAAAAAGAAAATAGGATCTACTGTTAAATCTTTTGCTTTCCGGGTACAAGGGAAAACAACCAACCAAAAGGACACAACTTTTAAATTTTTAATTTTGAAAGATGGACATTTATTTGGTCACTTAATACCCTGGCTGCAGAATGGAATCATTTATCTTTTTCTCCCTACCTGGTCCTTCCAGACTTCAGAAACTCCCAGTGAAGATTCTTATCTCCTTGGCAATAGTTATTTTTATACATTCCTTAGGGGCCCAAATGATGTTTCCATGAAACGGGGATATACACTTCTGAATAGGAGATTCTGGTGCTATTTGCTTTCCTTTGTGTGTTGTTCTTAACTTAAAAGCAGGAATGGATCTTGAAGTTTTCCAAGTTGCTTCCAATATCTGGGTACAACCCTCTCCATGCACATTTACCATTTTCTCTTACCCTTCTGATTTGGCATCACTGAGAACTCAAAAGGCCCCGTACCAAAAGCCCTGCAAGTAGAAACTAGAGGACCTGGTGAAAATTGCTGAAAGAGTTTCCCTGGTGGCTTGCACAGTAAAGTAGGGGTCTGACTGCAATGCAAGAGACCAAGCTTTGAACACTGGTTCGGGAAGATCTCCTAGAGAAGGAAATGGCAATTCACTCCAGTATTCTTGCCTGGAGAATCCTATGGACAGAAGAGCCTGGTGAGTCCCAGTCCATGGGGTCACAAGGAGTCGGACATGACTGAGCGACTCACAATTCACTTTTGGTCTTTTTCATCCATGAATTTATCACAAAAATGTTTTTCCCTAGGTTAGCACAGTATACAGAACTTCAGGTACACACTCTTAGTGATCATACCTAGTATCATGGCTTTGAATACAATGTAAATAGTGATGACTTTCAAATTTTTATTTACAGTCCAAACTTCTACATAAGCTCCAGACTCCTATATCCCACTGACAAATCAACACCTCAGTTTAGTTCAGTCACTCAGTCGTGTCCCACTCTTTGCAACCCCATGAATCGCAGCACATCAAGCCTCCCTGTCCGTCACCAACTCCTGGAGTTCACTCAGACTCATGTCCATCGAGTCAGTGATGCCATCCAGCCATCTCATCCTCTGTCATCCCCTTCTCTTCCTGCCCCCAGTCCCTCCCAGCATCAGGGTCTTTTCCAAGGAGTCAACTCTTCGCATGAGGTGGCCAAAGTATTGGCGTTTCAGCTTTAGCATTATTCCTTCCAAGAAAATCCCAGGGCTGATCTCCTTCAGAATGGACTGGTTGGATCTCCTTGCAGTCCCAGGGATTCTCAAGAGTCTTCTCCAACACCACAGTTCAAAAGCATCGATTCTTTGGCACTCAGCCCTCTTCACAGTCCAACTCTCACATCCATACATGACTACTGGAAAAACCATAATCTTGACTAGATGGACCTTTGCTGGCAAAGTAATGTCTCTGCTTTTGAATATGCTACCTAGGTTGGTCACAACTTTTCTTCCAAGGAGTAAGCATCTTCTAGTTTCATGGCTGCAGTCACCATCTGCAGTGATTTTGGAGCCTCCAAAAATAAAGTCTGACACTGTTTCTACCGTTTCCCCATCTGTTTCCCATGAAGTGATGGGACCAGATGCCATGATCTTCGTTTTCTGAATGTTGAGCTTTAAGCCAACATTTTCACTCTCCTCTTTCACTTTCATCAAGAGGCTTTTTAGTTCCTCTTCACTTTCTGCCATGAGGGTGGTGTTATCTGCATATCTGAGGTTAAATCAACACCTCACTTGGATGTCAAAGAGGCATCTCAGAGTCAGTGTATCCAAAACCTACCTCCTGATTCCTTGCTCCTTCTTCAAACTCTTCTCCTTGCAGAGTCTTTTCCGTTAATTACTCAGAAAATGTCCATCTTCATAGTGGCTCATACTAAAAGGGCCACTCTTGATTTGTCTTTCTCTCACAATCCATAGCCAGCGCCTCAGTAAATATAGTCTGAATTTCAAAATAAATTCAAAATCTGCATGAGAAGTAGAGCTTTGGGAACTATTTAGCACCCCACACCATAAATTGCAGAAATCTCAATAGCCATTAACAATGCACCAGTAACATCCTAACTGAACTCCTTGTGCCTGTCTCTCCTATGACAGCAGCTGCTGCTTTGCTCCGAATGATCCCACTTTCTGATAGCCACGCCCACATGTCATCCCCTTCCCTTGATTGGGAACTGGACCTACCGGAGTGCCCCAACCACAATAGAAGCAATGGGATGGATTGTTCCTTCTGTGACTAGATTACAAAGACTCTGACTTCCACCTGGCTGAGATTTCTGTCTCTGGCTCTTCGTGCGTGCTTTTTCTGATGGAGAGGACTATCTGGCGAGGAAGTGAGGATGGCCTCTGGCCATCAGCCAGGAAGTGACCCAGGCACTCATTCCAACAGCCCATGAGGAACTGAACTCTCCTCACAGCCACTGAATGAACTTGGAAGTATATCCTCACCCAGTTGACCTTGAGATTACTGAAACCCTGGCAACACCCTGACCACAAGCATGGGAGACCCTAAAGCAGAGGCCCCAGCTAAGCTGTGTCTAAATTTCTAGCCCCTAGAATCTATGTGATAACAAATGTGTGTTGTTTTAAGTTGCTAAATTTTGAGCAAATCTGTTACACAGCCAACAAATCTCAGTGAAGTCAATTCTGAAACAGTAGCCAAACTGACTATTGTGAAAATCATATCAAAGCACTCCTCCACTTAAAATCATTCAATGGCCAGAGATGAATCCACATACCTATGGATATCTTATCTTTGACAGAGGAGGAAAATATATAAAATATTGGAGAAAAGACAATCTCTTTAACAAGTGGTGCTGGCTGTTTACAATAACCAGGACATGGAAGCAACCTAGATGTATATCGGCAGACAAATGGATAAGAAAGCTGTGGTACATATACACAATGGAATATCACTCAGCTATTAAAAAGAATGCATTTGAATCAGTTCTAATGAGGTGGATAAAATTGGAGCCTATTATACAGAGCAAAGTAATTCAGAAAGAAAAACACCAATACAGTATATTAATGCATATATATGGAATTTAGAAAGATAGTAATGACGATCTTATGTGCAATACAGCAAAAGAGACACAGATATAGAGAACAGAAAATTGCACTCTGTGGGAGAAGCCAGGGTGGGATGATTTGAGAGAATAGCATTGAAACATGTATATTACCATATGTGAAATAGATGACCAGTACAAGTACAGTGCATGAAACAGGGCACTCAAAGCCAGTGCACTGGGACAACCCAGAGGGATGGGATGGGGTGGAAGTTGGCTGATTCACGTCAATGTATGGCAAACCCACAATATTATAATTAGCCTCCAATTAAAATAAATTAATAAAAAATAACATTGAAAAAATAAATCATTCAGTGGCTTCCAATCTCGCTTGGCATAAAAGCCAACATCCTGCAATAGCCAATATGATTCTACCTGATCAGGCCTGATCCTTCCCGATCCTCGTTCCTTAACAGTCTTGGTTCTCTGACTGTATCTGTGACTGTATCTCCTATGAGTCTTTGTCTCTCTTGTCTTTGCTTCACACTGACCTCCTGGCTATTTTTGAACATGCAAGCATCCACACTTTTTCAGAGTATGTGCGCTTGTAGTTGTATCTGCTTGGAAGGCTTTTCAAATATCCACGTGCTTCTCTCCTTCAGTCCTCTCAGTCTCTATTCCAAGGTCTCCTTACCAATAAAGCCTTCCCTGATGACCGCACCAAGTATCAACCCTGACGACCCTCCCCTGGCATGTTCTACTTTTCCCCCATACTTTTAAAAAAATATTTTTATTGTGGTAAGGTCACATAATATAGAACATAGCATTTTAACCATATTTAACTGTACAGTTCAGTGGTACTAAGTACATTCACATTGTTGTGCAATTCTGACCACCATCCGTCTCCTGAATTTTTCACCTTCCTAAACTGAAACTCTGTCCTCATTAAACACCANCTTACTCATTTTTTTAATGGATACTAACTATTTGATTCAAATTGCCTTCAATACAAATACCATATATCGAAAATGGGTCAAAAGGTATGATGTTTATCCCTGTGTAGAATTACTGTTGCATCTAGCTTAGGATGTAACATTTTAAGGCTGGAGAGCGAATATAAAAGAGTAAGAAGAACCTCTCAGAATACTCAGCAAGGTAGAAAACGAAGTGAATCAAGGTATCTACAGACATTAAAAATGACAGAAAGGAAGTTTTCAATTGTTGAGAGCAAGAAGAAATGATGGGATGGCCTACTGTTTAAAGAATATAATGTTAACAGGTGATAGAACACTAAAATATTTCCATTCAGTCTCCTTCAAGTTGGAAAGGTCCAATTTAAAGAAAGAAATCATAGCTCAAGATAGTTGAAAAGATAGTAAAAAGGGCACATAGGCACTTCAAGTGAATTTAAGTTTCTAACACCAAGCAAATTACATTCTCAGAAGCTGAAGGAATTTGTAGATGGAATCTCAGGACCACTCTTTGACATGAAGGGGTAGAACCCAGACAGTTGAAGGCAGCTCTATGTTGCTCTGTTTTCTGAAAAATGAGAAATACACACATATATGTACAGAAATATATTTAAGTGGTAGACAGAGACAGAGATTGTGGGCAAAATCCAAGAGTGGATTTATTAAGTATAGCCATTTTAAACCTTTAGAACATAATGCAGTGATCAATGTGCTGAGGCCAGAGTTTATAAACACATGGTCTAAACTGAAGTGATTTGCATTATTGTTTTGCTTTTTTTTTTTTTTTTCCAGAAGTTTCAGGTTTGCTAGAAAGAGTTTTGGAGGCAGAGAGCTGATCATGGGTATAAATGCTGATTCTACCACTGTCTTCCTGGGAGCTCTTGGGGAGTTCTCTTCACTCTCTCTGAGTCTTGTTTACTTATAATACTGCCTCAAAGAGCTATTATCAAAGTCTTCAGGCTGTCTATTGCACTTTGCATAGATGACTTAGTGTTATGTGTTAGTGTAAATCCTCCGTTTTTGTGCTTCTCTATTTCCCTGGAGAGCAACTTTCCTTGCCTCTCATCCTGTCCTTATTCCCCTTATTTGGGTACACGGGAGAAGGAAGTGGGCCTGTCCAGTTCAGATGCTTCTCTTTTTTCTCTTTTGGAATCAGAATATTGAAGGACACATGCATTGTGGTCGCCTTTTCTGCCAAGAAGAGAGCTTGTTCAGGCAGGTTTGGTTTGTACAAAGGGGAAGCAGTGATTATCCAACAATGTTTGTGACTAGGTGGGTATCATGACCGATTGTAGAGATTAGAAGACCTGGTGGCCGCAGATTAAAACACACTCTTTGGTTCAGTTTTTCCAACAACAAAATTTATATTCTGATCTCCGTCCAAGTCTGATTTTTGTATCTCTGTCACTGGGGGAAATTTTTCAGGTTGGAAATGGAGAAAAAAGCATTAGTTATCATCCCATTAGAACCTCAACAAGATGATGACAACAATGGTGACAAAACAAGTCAACTGGGACACTGTAATCCTTAGGGAGTTTATACTTGCATCACTGTTCCTTAAATGACAAAATTGCCTGCTGCATTTTGATGAAGCAAATTGTTAAGTGTCTATTAACTAGATAAGTCATAATTCCACAGTACCAAGGAGAATTGATTTAAAAAACAGAATAATTCCTTAGTATTTTAGGAACCCTAGAGACTAAATTCTTTACATGTACCATCTAATTCCTCTCTGCAGTCATATGAAGCAAATATAATGCCTCATTTTATAGGTGAAGAAAGGAGAGTTCAATGGTTAAATGATTTGTCTAAGGTCATGCAGTTAACAAGTAGAAAAATAGGATATAAACTCAGATCTAATTTCCGAGTTCATATACTGATCCAGGGCCTGGCAAAACCCTACATCCTGCATGCCAAATTCAGCCAAGACCATTTGTGACAGATTGTTTACGATGATTTTTGCACTATGATGATAGAGTTGAGTAGTTGTGACAAAAAACATATAGCCTATAAAGCAGAAACTATTTACTATCTGCACCTTAATAGAAAAAGTTTGGGCCTTCTGCTCTAGTATAAACCATTGTGCAACATTCTTTCAATTTAAAATCTTGAGGGTTCCCATCTCATACCAAAAACATGATGTGAATGGTCCTTCACTTAACACTGGGAGACAAGGTAAAATTTGAGACTCTCTGAGAGATAAGAAAGCCTTCCTCAGTGATCAATGTAAAAAAATAGAGGAAAACAACAGAATGGGAAAGACTAGAGATCTCTTCAAGAAAATTAGAGATACCAAGGAACATTTCATGCAAAGACAGGCTTACTAAAGGACAGAAATGGTATGGACCTAACAGAAGCAGAAGATATTAAGAAGAGGTGGCAAGAATACACAGAAGAACTGTACAATAAAGATCTTCACCACCCAGATAACCACAGTGGTGTGATCACTCACCTAGAGCCAGACATCCTGGAATGTGAAGTCAAGTGGGCCTTAGAGAGCATCACTATGAACAAAGCTAGTGGAGGTGATGGAATTCCAGTTGAGCTATTTCAAATCCTGAAAGATGATGCTGTGAAAGTGCT
>SJYW01016824.1:272649-299036 GCA_006410735.1 Raphicerus campestris | reverse complement strand
GCACAGTTGCACTCATCTCACACGCTAGTAAAGTAATGCTCAAAATTCTCCAAGCCAGGCTTCAGCAATACATGAACCATAAACTCCCTGATGTTCAAGCTAGTTTTAGAAAAGGCAGAGGAACTAGAGATCAAATTGCCAACATCCACTGGATCATTGAAAAAGAACGAGAGTTCCAGAAAAACATCTATTTCTGTTTTATTGACTATGCCAAAGCCTTTGACTGTGTGGATCACAATAAACTGTGGAAAATTCTGAAAGAGATGGGAACACCAGACCAGCTGACCTGCCTCTTGAGAAATCTATATGTATGTCAAGAAGCAACAGTTAGAACTGGATATGGAACAGACTGGTTCCAAATAGGAAAAAGAGTACTTCAAGGCTGTATATTGTCACCCTGCTTATTTAACTTATATGCAGAGTACATCATGAGAAATGCTGGGCTGGAAGAAGCACAAGCTGGAATCAAAATTGCCAGGAGAAATATCAATAACCTCAGATACGCAGATGACACCGCCCTTATGGCAGAAAGAGATGAGGAACTAAAAAGCCTCGATGAAAGTGAAAGATGAGAGTGAAAAAGTTGGCTTAAAGCTCAAAATTCAGAAAACGAAGATCATGGCATCTGGTCCCATCACTTCATGGGAAATAGATGGGGAAACAATGGAAACAGTGTCAGACTTTATTTTGGGGGGCTCCAAAATCACTGCAGATGGTGACTGCAGCCATGAAATTAAAAGATGCTGACTCTTTGGAAGGAAAGTTATGACCAACCTAGATAGCATATTCAAAAGCAGAGACATTACTTTGCCGACTAAGGTCCGTCTAGTCAAGGCTATGGTTTTTCCAGTGGTCATGTATGGATGTGAGAGTTGGACTGTGAAGAAGACTGAGTGCCAAAGAATTGATGCTTTTGAACTGTGGTGTTGGAGAAGACTCTTGAGAGTTCCTGGGACTGAAAGGAGATCCAACCAGTCCATTATAAAGGAGATCAGTCCTGGGTGTTCTTTGGAAGGAATAATGCTAAAGCTGAAACTCCAGTACTTTGGCCATCTCATGTGAAGAGTTGACTCATTGGAAAAGATTCTGAAGCTGGGAGGGATTGGGGCAGGAGGAGAAGGGGATGACAGAGGATGAGATGGCTGGATGGCATCACCGACTCGATGGACGTGAGTTTGGGTGAACTCCGGGAGTTGGTGATGGGCAGGGAGGCCTGGTATGTTGTGATTCATGGGGTCGAAAGAGTCGGACATGACTGAGCGACTGAACTGAACTGAACTGAGGTATACATTTCTATTCAGAAACATTAATTTAACAAAAAATTCAATGGTCCTATAACGTTTTAACTTTTTCTCCCTAGAGCCTCAGCATTGTTCTTAAATTCCAATAAATCTCTTAGCAATATCTCTTGATTATACCAGATATTACCTTTTCAGCAAACTAAGATAATTCCTAAACAGTACAGCTGTTAGGAACAGCTTTCAAGTAGCACGTAGAGTTTTATCTACTTTATATTATAAAAATTTTCAGATGTATACAAAAGTAGAGAGAACAATACTAACATTCCTTGTATCTATCACCCAGCTTCAAATTACCATCTTCAAGGCTAATTTTATTTCACCTATAAATCCTTCCTCCTTCCCAACTCCCACCAGACCATTGAAACAAATTGCAGACATCATATCATTTCAGCCACAAATGCTAAAAATGGTTTTCAACACAGAGGCAGGGAAAATATGCTAATAGGATACCAGCACATAGAACCATATAATCCTTATATGATTATATATATAATTATAATTCTGCTCAAGTTGGGAGTTTATACTAATTCTTTGCTTATAGGCACGATGTTTACTACATTTTTTGGTCAAAACAAGATAACACGCTATTCAAACTCCATTAAGGAAAAGAGTTCAGGAACCATGACAGCAGTTTATGTCATATGGCCTCAGGTGATCTCAGTCATTCACCCAACAGTGAATCTTCAGAGGGTCATCAATAAGACAGAGTCCTTGTAATAAATGAACATCAGGGCAAGAAAGATGTCAACCCTGGTCATGGTATGCCAACAAAAATAATAAATATACTGCCTGCCATATATTCTTGAAAGATCCTGTACCAAGGTTACTGAAACCATTCATTATATATTTTCAAGATTACACTGATGCAACTGTTGCTGTTGGAAGCTGGCTTTTAAGTGTGTAGGGAGAAGCTATACTCTATTGTTTAAAGAGGTCAACACAAGTCAGTCATTTATAAATGTTCTTGAAAGCTACAGGTGTGATCTTACTCTATGCAAAACAACAGAAAAGAACTTGGTCAATGCTGGTTCCTCCAGTGTCCCCAAATACAATTTGTGAGTAGAAGAAGCTAAGTATTTTGTATTTTGCCATATTAATAGAGAACAAACCTCCATGAAGTTATGGTAATGTCTCAGTAGGGGAACAAAGTCAGAATTAATCAAGAATTGAGAACTGGAAGTTTAGTTCTTTAGGTTTTTCAGTGCAAGAGGATTTGGCAAGAACTGTGTAAGGAGCAAGATATAACAGTCCAGTTTGAGGTATGACATTGAGAGCATCTTAGAGTACAAACGGTCTGTTGATACTTTCTATTGTAGAATGCTGCTGCTGCTACTGCTAAGTCGCTTCAGTCGTGTCCGACTCTGTGTGACCCCATAGACAGCAGCCCACCAGGCTCTGCTGTCCCTGGGATTCTCCAGGCAAGAACACTGGAGTGGGTTGCCATTTCCTTCTCCAATGCATGAAAGTAAAACGTGAAAGTGAAGTCACCCAGTCGTGTCTGACTCTTTGCGACCCCATGGACTGCAGCCTACCAGGCTCCTCCATCCATGGGATTTTCCTGGCAAGAGTACTGGAGTGGGGTGCTATTGCCTTCTCCGAAAGCCTACAGCACCCGGTATTCCCAGGCGGTCTCCCATCCAAGGACTAAAGCAGGCCCGACCCTGCTTAGCTTCCAAGGTTCAGGCTGTGGATGGGTCTTTTGAAGGTCATGCTAATGAAGGCAATGGAATAGTAAGGCCATTTTAAAGTAAACAGCTGTAAGGAGCGTAGAGAGTAAGCATTTTAAAGTTGGTATTTCCAGTTCTCAACTTTCATCTTCAAATTAGAAGCATGCGTGCGTGCACACTCAGTCATGTCCAACTCTGTGACCCCATGGACTGTAGCCCACCAGGCTCCTCTGTGAATGGAATTTTCCAGGCAAAAGTACTGGAGCAGGTTGCCATTTCCTTCTCCAGGGGATCTTCCCCACCCAGGGATCAAACCCATGTCTCTTGTGTCTCCCGCATTGGCAGGCAGATTCTTTGCCAGCTGAGCCACAGGAGATATAGATAGTAGATAAGCTATGTAATGACAGATAAATTGAGAATCTCTATATATACATATTTGTTTTAATATAATGAAGTCCATATAGTGTTTTGTCTACCACCTCTTTAAGATGCCAGTAAAGAGACCCTGAATATGATTCATTAGGCATCTTTCTTCTTTATTTTGGAGTTCTGTCAATCATTTTTTGTCTGTGTGTCTCCAAGGGTGTAGCCATCAATATCCTTCATCAGAGGCTTCTTGCCAATTGGGAAGACCATCCAGTATTGACAGAAAACTTTCAGTCTCTGCATCTGTACTTGCTCAAAGTTCAGATGTTAATGGAGATGCATCATCAACTGTAACAAAAGGTTGGATCTTTAATTCTTTTCTTCTAAAGTTTGCTCCTAGTACCGAGAACCCAGAACGTATTTTTATTCCTTTGTGTTACACAGCATTTCTGAGATGTCATGGATATTAACACTATCAAACATTGTGCATAAACACAGAAGTTTAAGGCTTAGAACTCGGTGCTTATATTTAATGTTAAGCCCATATTTCTACACTGAATTTCTGGTATTAACAGATGACAAATTACAGACACACTTGAGAAATCCAAAATCATTTTGGCATATCAGTTATGAGTGGGATTTTTTTTTTTTAATTTCCAGAGTCACTTCCTTTAGCTAATGTTCACCCTTATTCAAGATTTATGCAATGTATATTCCACCTACCTTTGAAATGAGAAAATTCCAAACTTTCCTTAAGTTGTTGGCATTTTGGCTTCAAGTCCAGCTCATTGGCTTCAAGTCCAGTTCAGCTGGAGGATTCAGACTCTTCAGTCATGAGAGAACTAATTCCTGAAGTGGGACTTTTATTGATTTCTGAACCAGCTCACTGTACAGCCTCCAGTAAAGGAAGGTGCTGGTTACTGTGAATGCCTCCCACAGCAGCCCCTTTCAATTGACTTACCTGACTAACCCAGCTTCTAGCTTGACACTCTTACCCCCATTAACAGATCATACCTGCCTAGTTATCATGTTTTGTATTTATCCTGTACAACCTCTCAGTGTCCCTAATACTCAAAGCATGCTTCCAAATCAGTAACTTTTCCTTATTGATTGAATGGTTGGTCTTGACTTTCCTTAAAAGAAAAGAAAACAAAACAAAACAATTCTCCATGTAAGGAGCGACCAACTCTATTCTTTTCTTGTGTAAGGAAACCATTTTTATTTGTAATGAAATCCAAATTCAGCTAACCTCAAATTATTGATTTAGGAATACTATCCGATGAGGCAAGACAGCCATATCTCAGAGACTTGGGTCTTGTTCTTGGAGATTTCTCGTTAATTTCTCCTGCCACTTAATGAGAATGCAGCTCCCTTTTTGACATTTTCTTCCAGGATGGAATACAAGGCTCATCCCTTAATTCTCCATAGCACAGCAAGAACCATGTTGAAAGATTAAAAATAATTGACTGAGTACTAAACAGGTATAGAAATACCAAAAGTAACTTGGTACAAAATAATCAATATTCCACTATATAATCTATATATTTTCTACTAGGGCTTTCTTATAGAAATTAGTCCTTTACTCATTCCTAGTCCCTGTCTAGCCCCAGATTTGCCTCAAGGGAACAAAGGTAATTTTCTCCTTGTTTGTCTTGTTAAGTCACTAAGTTGTATCAGACTCTTTTGCAACCCCATGGACTGTAGCCCGCCAGGCTCTTCTTCATTGGATTTCCCAGGTAAGAATACTGGAGTGTGTTGCCATTTCCTTCTCCTTGCGATCTCCTGACCAGGGATTGAACCAGCGTCTCCTGCACTGGCAAGCAGATTCTTAACCAGTGAGCCACAAGAGAAGCCAAATTTTCTTCTTACTGCCTGAAAAGATAATTCTAATGTACGACTAGATTCTTTGGAGACCAAAGCCAAAGAAAGGTGAAATGCTCCTTCACACTTGTCTGCTGCTACTGCTGCTAAGTCACTTCAGTCGTGTCCGATTCTGTGCGACCCCACAGATGGCAGCCCACCAGGCTCCCCTGTCCCTGGGATTCTCCAGGCAAGAACACTGAAGTGGGTTGCCATTTCCTTCTCCAATGCATAAAAGTGAAANCATTCCTTGTATCTATCACCCAGCTTCAAATTACCATCTTCAAGGCTAATTTTATTTCACCTATAAATCCTTCCTCCTTCTCAACTCCCACCAGACCATTTGAAACAAATTGCAGACATCATATCATTTCAGCCACAAATGCTAAAAATGGTTTTCAACACAGAGGCAGGGAAAATATGCTAATAGGATACCAGCACATAGAACCATATAATCCTTATATGATTATATATATAATTATAATTCTGCTCAAGTTGGGAGTTTATACTAATTCTTTGCTTATAGGCACGATGTTTACTACATTTTTTGGTCAAAACAAGATAACATGCTATTCAAACTCCATTAAGGAAAAGAGTTCAGGAACCATGACAGCAGTTTATGTCATATGGCCTCAGGTGATCTCAGTCATTCACCCAACAGTGAATCTTCAGAGGGTCATCAATAAGACAGAGTCCTTGTAATAAATGAACATCAGGGCAAGAAAGATGTCAACCCTGGTCATGGTATGCCAACAAAAATAATAAATATACTGCCTGCCATATATTCTTGAAAGATCCTGTACCAAGGTTACTGAAACCATTCATTATATATTTTCAAGATTACACTGATGCAACTGTTGCTGTTGGAAGCTGGCTTTTAAGTGTGTAGGGAGAAGCTATACTCTATTGTTTAAAGAGGTCAACACAAGTCAGTCATTTACAAATGTTCTTGAAAGCTACAGGTGTGATCTTACTCTATGCAAAACAACAGAAAAGAACTTGGTCAATGCTGGTTCCTCCAGTGTCCCCAAATACAATTTGTGAGTAGAAGAAGCTAAGTATTTTGTATTTTGCCATATTAATAGAGAACAAACCTCCATGAAGTTATGGTAATGTCTCAGTAGGGGAACAAAGTCAGAATTAATCAAGAATTGAGAACTGGAAGTTTAGTTCTTTAGGTTTTTCAGTGCAAGAGGATTTGGCAAGAACTGTGTAAGGAGCAAGATATAACAGTCCAGTTTGAGGTATGACATTGAGAGCATCTTAGAGTACAAACGGTCTGTTGATACTTTCTATTGTAGAATGCTGCTGCTGCTACTGCTAAGTCGCTTCAGTCGTGTCCGACTCTGTGTGACCCCATAGACAGCAGCCCACCAGGCTCTGCTGTCCCTGGGATTCTCCAGGCAAGAACACTGGAGTGGGTTGCCATTTCCTTCTCCAATGCATGAAAGTGAAACGTGAAAGTGAAGTCACCCAGTCGTGTCTGACTCTTTGCGACCCCATGGACTGCAGCCTACCAGGCTCCTCCATCCATGGGATTTTCCTGGCAAGAGTACTGGAGTGGGGTGCTATTGCCTTCTCCGAAAGCCTACAGCACCCGGTATTCCCAGGCGGTCTCCCATCCAAGGACTAAAGCAGGCCCGACCCTGCTTAGCTTCCAAGGTTCAGGCTGTGGATGGGTCTTTTGAAGGTCATGCTAATGAAGGCAATGAAATAGTAAGGCCATTTTAAAGTAAACAGCTGTAAGGAGCGTAGAGAGTAAGCATTTTAAAGTTGGTATTTCCAGTTCTCAACTTTCATCTTCAAATTAGAAGCATGCGTGCGTGCACACTCAGTCATGTCCAACTCTGTGACCCCATGGACTGTAGCCCACCAGGCTCCTCTGTGAATGGAATTTTCCAGGCAAAAGTACTGGAGCAGGTTGCCATTTCCTTCTCCAGGGGATCTTCCCCACCCAGGGATCAAACCCATGTCTCTTGTGTCTCCCGCATTGGCAGGCAGATTCTTTGCCAGCTGAGCCACAGGAGATATAGACAGTAGATAAGCTATGTAATGACAGATAAATTGAGAATCTCTATATATACATATTTGTTTTAATATAATGAAGTCCATATAGTGTTTTGTCTACCACCTCTTTAAGATGCCAGTAAAGAGACTCTGAATATGATTCATTAGGCATCTTTCTTCTTTATTTTGGAGTTCTGTCAATCATTTTTTGTCTGTGTGTCTCCAAGGGTGTAGCCATCAATATCCTTCATCAGAGGCTTCTTGCCAATTGGGAAGACCATCCAGTATTGACAGAAAACTTTCAGTCTCTGCATGTGTACTTGCTCAAAGTTCAGATGTTAATGGAGATGCATCATCAACTGTAACAAAAGGTTGGATCTTTAATTCTTTTCTTCTAAAGTTTGCTCCTAGTACCGAGAACCCAGAACGTATTTTTATTCCTTTGTGTTACACAGCATTTCTGAGATGTCATGGATATTAACACTATCAAACATTGTGCATAAACACAGAAGTTTAAGGCTTAGAACTCGGTGCTTATATTTAATGTTAAGCCCATATTTCTACACTGAATTTCTGGTATTAACAGATGACAAATTACAGACACACTTGAGAAATCCAAAATCATTTTGGCATATCAGTTATGAGTGGGATTTTTTTTTTTTAATTTCCAGAGTCACTTCCTTTAGCTAATGTTCACCCTTATTCAAGATTTATGCAATGTATATTCCACCTACCTTTGAAATGAGAAAATTCCAAACTTTCCTTAAATTGTTGGCATTTTGGCTTCAAGTCCAGCTCATTGGCTTCAAGTCCAGTTCAGCTGGAGGATTCAGACTCTTCAGTCATGAGAGAACTAATTCCTGAAGTGGGACTTTTATTGATTTCTGAACCAGCTCACTGTACAGCCTCCAGTAAAGGAAGGTGCTGGTTACTGTGAATGCCTCCCACAGCAGCCCCTTTCAATTGACTTACCTGACTAACCCAGCTTCTAGCTTGACACTCTTACCCCCATTAACAGATCATACCTGCCTAGTTATCATGTTTTGTATTTATCCTGTACAACCTCTCAGTGTCCCTAATACTCAAAGCATGCTTCCAAATCAGTAACTTTTCCTTATTGATTGAATGGTTGGTCTTGACTTTCCTTAAAAGAAAACAAAACAAAACAAAACAATTCTCCATGTAAGGAGCGACCAACTCTATTCTTTTCTTGTGTAAGGAAACCATTTTTATTTGTAATGAAATCCAAATTCAGCTAACCTCAAATTATTGATTTAGGAATACTATCCGATGAGGCAAGACAGCCATATCTCAGAGACTTGGGTCTTGTTCTTGGAGATTTCTCATTAATTTCTCCTGCCACTTAATGAGAATGCAGCTCCCTTTTTGACATTTTCTTCCAGGATGGAATACAAGGCTCATCCCTTAATTCTCCATAGCACAGCAAGAACCATGTTGAAAGATTAAAAATAATTGACTGAGTACTAAACAGGTATAGAAATACCAAAAGTAACTTGGTACAAAATAATCAATATTCCACTATATAATCTATATATTTTCTACTAGGGCTTTCTTATAGAAATTAGTCCTTTACTCATTCCTAGTCCCTGTCTAGCCCCAGATTTGCCTCAAGGGAACAAAGGTAATTTTCTCCTTGTTTGTCTTGTTAAGTCACTAAGTTGTATCAGACTCTTTTGCAACCCCATGGACTGTAGCCCGCCAGGCTCTTCTTCATTGGATTTCCCAGGTAAGAATACTGGAGTGTGTTGCCATTTCCTTCTCCTTGCGATCTCCTGACCAGGGATTGAACCAGCGTCTCCTGCACTGGCAAGCAGATTCTTAACCAGTGAGCCACAAGAGAAGCCAAATTTTCTTCTTACTGCCTGAAAAGATAATTCTAATGTACGACTAGATTCTTTGGAGACCAAAGCCAAAGAAAGGTGAAATGCTCCTTCACACTTGTCTGCTGCTACTGCTGCTAAGTCACTTCAGTCGTGTCCGATTCTGTGCGACCCCACAGATGGCAGCCCACCAGGCTCCCCTGTCCCTGGGATTCTCCAGGCAAGAACACTGAAGTGGGTTGCCATTTCCTTCTCCAATGCATAAAAGTGAAAGTGAAGTCATTGAGTCGTGTTCAACTCTCAGCGACCCCATGGACTGCAGCCTACCAGGCTCCTCTGTCCATGGGATTTTCCAGGCAAGAGTATTGGAGTAGGGTGCCACTGTCTTCTCCTCACACTTGTCTGCTGCTGCTGCTGCTAAGTCACTTCAGTCGTGTCCGACTCTGTGACCCCAGAGACGGCAGCACACCGGGCTCCGCAGTCCCTGGGATTCTCCAGGCAAGAACACTGGAGTGGGTTGCCATTTCCTTCACTTGTCTAAGGCCTGTCAAAGATAGAAACTGGACAAGCACGGAGATTGATTTTATTCATACTATTGCAACAGGTAGAATGACCAGACCTGAAGATCAGAGCTTCTCATCAGGAGTAGTATACAAGTATCAGAAGGTCATTTAAAGTTGAAATTGTTTTACAGTCAAGGAAAGTCAATCAGCTGAATAGGGAAATATTTCTTGTCTAGTTAGTTTCAGAGGATATATATATATATTTTTTTAATTGTCAATTTTTTTTAGAATATTTTTATTTAATGTATTTACTTGCCTGTGATGGATCTCAAATGCAGCACAAAGCATCTTCAACCTCCACTGCAGCATGCGGGATATTTAGTGGCAGCATGTGGGATCTAGTTCCCTAAGCAAGGATTGAACCCAGGCCCCCTGCACTAGCAATGCAGAATCTTATCCCCTGGACCACCAGGGAAGCAGAGGACACATAGTTTTAATCTTAGCTAATCACTCATGAGACAAAGAATGGGAAGTTAGCAAAGGGGGAAAGGTCTGTGTCTGGCCTTGTTAGCAAGTCCAGACAATAGGGGAAAGTTGTGTTTGGCCTTACCACACATCTTTCCCCTCTTGTTGAAGACAGCCATAGGTTGTCCTTAAATAGTTACATCTGGAAACAAGGAGATGAGGAATGTCTAGCTCTATACCATTGTCAGTCCAGTTTCGATCCTGATGTGTAAAGACTATCAGCTGAAATTCAGCTTCTGCATGAGAAGTCAGTTGAAAGTGGAATTGTTTTTAACTCTGATAGATCATAATACACTGCTGAATTTTGTTTCAAGATGATGGCTGTGTGATAGTGTTAGAACTTAGGACTCTGAACAAGATTCATCACCCAGCTGCAAGGCATAAGATTACAAGCAAAAGGACTGATAATCTTTGTAATATACCTCAAAGCCAAGATCCTGCTTTCCATTTCCTGTCCAGGAGAACATGTCCTATTGGGCATTTGGTTCAACCCTAGAGAATCGAGTAGCCTTGTCATTCAGTCTAGTATCTGATGACTCGACTTGATCTGTGACATTAATTCAAGTGCAGCAAGAAGTGTTGGCCACAAAGCAGCCACCTCACAAACTAGAAAGGAGAAAGCCCAGTGCTATGTCATTGTCCACAACACCGGCCAATGAGTAGGCTTATCGGCAGTGCTTCCATCTGTCGTCCTATCTGGCTTAACGAGAGAGTTCTAACCACATTTTCAAACTGTATAATTCCCAGAGTGGGCACAATGACCCTCACAGCACACATAAAGAGAGAATCGATGACGGTTCCTAGGAGTTTTCCTGAATACCTTGTAGTTTCCTCATCTGGAAATAATCATTTAAATCTCCAGAGGGACACATGATCAACAGGTGGGCTGGTGATTTTGAATAAGTGGAAGTCCTAGAAAAGAGCTCCCATATAAGGTAATGACACAGGAAAAACTGGTATATGTGGGAAAGGCAGGGGTAGTCTTGCTGACAAATAGTAATATCTCGGGAGGAGGTGCCCACAGGCAGCTTGGGGGGATAGAAATTATTAATAATACCTGGGGTTAACCATAGGGTATTGTCCCTCAGGAAGGCAGAGTCTTCCTTAGACTTAAGCAAAATTTGTAAGCCTGGCTGAAAAGTGGTGGAGGAAAAAATGGTTATTAGGGATAAAAAAAAAAAGTGTGTTTTTTCCTACATGCCGAGGAATTAAAGCTGTGAAGCTTGGAGACTTCAAGAGAAGGATTAATTACACTGGGAATTAAGTTTTAGTTAGCATCTACTGAAAGGTTGAAGTTGGTGATATGGGTGTAGTTGAAATGCCAATATGATCATTAAGGGGAAAGTCTCCCTGAGATGTGTTGAAGGGGATGACAATTGGGTGTTCATCCTGGTGTCAGGTGAGGGGATGAGTGGAGAATGTAGGGACAGTTTTAAAAAAATGAGCTGACTTAACAAAGGAGTTTGCCCTTCCTGTGATGAGAATGCAAAGGAGGGAAAGGACAGAGCAAAGAAAGGCAAAGTCACTGGTTTGTATTTTTTAAATTATGAAATATGAGCCCAAGATTGTACTTCTTGTAGTTTTGTAGCAGTATTGGTAATTAGGAGAATAAAGAAGGGTCCCTTACACCTGGATTCAGACNAAGAAGGGCAAAGTCACTGGTTTGTATTTTTTAAATTATGAAATATGAGCCCAAGATTGTACTTCTTGTAGTTTTGTAGCAGTATTGGTAATTAGGAGAATAAAGAAGGGTCCCTTACACCTGGATTCAGACTCAATCTTTCAGGGCTACCTTTTCTGGAAGACTAGGTCTCCAACCTGAAAGTCATGTAAGAGCTGTGGTGGGATGTCCAGGGGGAAGACAGAACTGACCTGAATGTATTGAATAAATAGGAATATATTTAATAAGACCTTGGCAGTGTTGAAGTACAGTGGACCCTTGAACAATATGGGGGGTTAGGGGTGCCAAACTTTTGTGCACTCAAAATTTCCCCATATAACTTCATATTTGGCCCTCTGTATCCCCAGTTTACATATATGGATTCAACCAACCTTGGACTATGTAGTATTGGACTAGGTGTTAACTGAAAAATCCAGATTTCCCTGGTGGTTCCAGAAGTTAACAATCCACCTGCCAATGCAGGAGACACAGGTTCAATCCCTGGTCTGGGAAGATCCCGCAATGGGGCAACTAAGCCCTTGTACCACAACCTGCTGAACCCATGTGCCACAACTAGAGAAGCCACCACAACTAGAAAGTAGCCCCTGTTTGCTGCAACAGGAGACAGCCTGCACACAGTGCTGAAGACCCAGCATAGCCAAATAAATAAATAAATGAGAAAAATCCATTCCGTGCATAAGTGGACCCTCAAAGTTCAAACCTGTGTTGTTCAAGTGTCAACTGCATATTGGATTGAATCAGACTGAATCACCTCCCAAGGTGCAGGATGGGAAAGGGATCTTCTATGACCTGTTGTAATTTCTTCACAAGGGCACAAAGCAGGAAGAGCAAATGATTATCAGGGCTAATAGCGACACTTTGAGCCAGGCAATTTGAATTCCTCAGAGAATCTGCAGAACCATTGAGAACTGAAAACAATCCATTTACCAGTAATAGAGAAACTTGCCAGAGGGAGCTGGCTTCCATCCTAGTTTCTCCTTTACATATTTGCCAGGATCGTGTTTCTGGTGGATGATGCCCGTTGAGATTACCTGCCAATATGAGGGCTGATGCAATCTCATTATGATTTCTTCAGGAGACCTTTAGGATTTCCTTTGCTATACAGGGTAATCTTATAGGGGGCTTCCCAGGTGGCTCCAGTGGTAAAGAATCCACCTGCCAATGCAGGAGACACAAGAGACATGGGTCAGGTAGATCACAAGATCCCTGAGTCAGGTAGATCCCTTGGAGAAGGAAATGGTAACCCAATTCAGTATTCTTGACTGGAAAATCCCAAGGACAGAGGAGCGTGGCAGGCTGTAGTCCATGGGGTCACAAAGAGTTGGACATGACTGAGCAACTTAATAAACATGTACTCTTAAGGCAATGGAACCCCACTCCAGTACTCTTGCCTGGAAAATCCCATGGACACAGGAGCCTGGAAGGCTGCAGTCCATGGGGTGGCTAGGAGTCAGACACGACTGAACGAGTTCACTTTCACTTTTCACTTTCATGCATTGGAGAGGGAAACGGCAACCCACTCCACTGTTCTTGCCTGAAAAATCCCAGGGACGGTGGAGCCTGGTGGGCTGCCGTCTGTGTGGTCGCACAGAGTCGGACACAACTGAAGCGACTTAGCAGCAGCAGCAGCAGTCTTACAGAGTAGTTGTTGTTCAATCACTAAGCTGTGTCTGACTCTTTGCTAGCCCTTGGCCTGCAGCACACCAGACTTCTCTATCCTTTACTATCTCCCAGAATTTGTTCAAACTTATGTTCATTGAGTCAGTGATGCCATTCTACCATCTCATCCTCTGTCGCCCCCTTCTACTCCTGCCCTCAATCTTTCCCAACATCAGGGTCTTTTCTAATGAGTCAGCTCTTTACATCAGGTGGGCAAAGTATTGGAACTTCAGCTTAGCATCAGCCCTTCCAATGAATATTCAGGGTTGATTTCCTTTAGGACTGACTGATTTGATCTCCTTGCTCTCCAAGGGACTCTCAAGAGTCTTCTCCAGCAGCACAATTTGAAAGCACTCAGTCTTACAGAGGCTATGGGCTAGAGTTCAAGTGAGAGACAAAAAGAGACCAAGCTGGTGTCTCCAAAGCTCACTAACTGGATAAAAATTCCATCCTGTTTTTAGGTAGCCTTTCCAGCTTCAGGTACCAGCAGTTGTTATGCCTTAAATTCCCTAAATAGAGTTTCTGTGACCAAAGGAGGTTGAGCAAGGTGAATTATGTTGAGGAATTTTCTTGGAAGCAGTTCCTTAGCATATTGTCAGTCAAGGAGTTTTCCTTAGCTTCAGAGGTCTGGCTACTAGTCTGAGGTTCGATTTTGAAAATATTTCTTAGAAAGTCTAGAAATTACAGATTTTTATTGTGCCCTTGTCTTCAGAGTCTGAGGATCTCTTAATGGTTATGTCTTTTGACTGATTCTATTACAGAATTACTTTTGTAAAAGACCCCATTTTGGTCTATATCTCAAATTAGGTAAGGACTGGGAATAAGAAATAAAGACTTGCTCCCAACTGATAAGTTATTTTTACATAAACAATGAATTTTATGGAGAAATAATGTTGATTTTCTAAATGAAGATCATCAGATCACCTTTGGTGTAAATGTTCAAAGGAAATTTGAATGATCTCATTGCTTAAATTTACATCAGGTAGGCTGGAAGAAGCACAGATCATAAGAGGCCTGTAAAAAGAGATGAATCACATTCTATGCTACTTGACATTATATTGGCCCAAGGTCCCTTCAGGTTAAGGGCTCCGGAAGCATTTAAAATGCATTTCAAGGATTCATGTCGATTTTTCAGGCAGACACCAAAAGAATTTCTTGGGTTAGACATCCTTCCAAAATGGCTCTAAGTGCTTATAATTACATTTCAAACATCTGCTGCAACAATCAGCTAGTTTTTGCAACACATGGATTGACAGACAACTGTTCTGATTCAACCTCAGTTTGAGTGTTAAGAGCTTGTAGTTAGGAGCCCTATCTGAGCTGTTACCATTATGTCTTATCAACTCCAAGCAAATGGCCACCCCTGGATGTTACAGACCACTAAAACTGTCTTAAATAAAAATGTTGGAAGAACTGTTTCCAACATTTTCCAGATTTATTTACTTTTGTCCCCAGGGTTTATCATTTCCATTTTCAACAACTCGAATTGAATTTTCTAACCTAATTATTGTGGAGAGGGAAGGAGGTGGTGACAACTCAGGTTAAGGCTTGCGGTGATGGTCCTCGTCTAAAGCCGAGGTCACTGCATCATCCAAATTTATGATGCCCACAAGCTAAGGTGGCTTTTGCATTTTTAATGGATGGGGAGAAAAGAATAACATTTCACAACACATGAAAATTACATGAAATTCCAATTTCGGTGCCCATAAATAGTTTAATTGAAACATGGTGCTCTTTAATTTATGTTATTCATCACTTTTTTTTTCACCACAGTAGTTGTAACAGAGACTATAGAGAGCTGACCCAGGCTAAGATATTTACCATCTAGCCCTTATAGAAAATGTTAGCAGACCTTTGCTCTAGTGCTAAGTTGCTCAATTGTGTCTGACTCTTTGTAATTCCATGGAGCGTAGCCTGCCAGGCTCCTCTGTCCATGGAATTCTCCAGACAAGAATACTGGAGTGGTTAGCTATTCCCTTCTCCAGGGGATCTTCCCGTCCCTGGCATCAAACCCATGTTTCCACACTGCAGGCAGATTCTTTACCATTTGAACCACCAGGGAGGCCCTTTGCTCTATACTGCTGAGGAAAATAACTCCTTCTGGAAATCAGTCCTAATATTTTTACCTACTTTTGTCCATAGGGAAAAATTTTGCAGGAGACTTGTAAAGGACTAGACTAGATATTCATCTTTAAAAGACATCAGTGGGCAAAAGATGGCCCTGATTGAGTGACTGATTGATAAAGTATTTTTCCACGATGGCTTGATGACAACAGAATCCTTAGAGCACCATCTGGCATGGAATTTTTAGCTCTGTCTCCAAAAAACTGAGTTGAGACACAAAGAATAGAAAATAATAATTCTCTTGATTCCTGCAACAGCTGAAGAGAAGCCAGCTGGAATTTCGATACTTACTAGGAAAACTCAGAGCAATCTCATAAAAAGTTGTACCACCAACCGTAAAGGATTCTGTTAGCACTGTAGTGGGACTGGGGGTGGAGGATAGAGTGCTGCTGGGTTTGGCAGATAGAACAGTTGATTTTGTGCTTTTGTGTGTTGTTTTTTTTTTTCCCTTTGGTATTTAATTTAGTGTTCCGGAAGGCAGTTTAAGAAGGGTTAAATTAAAATAGTACATCTTGCTCCTGATAAAATTTTCTTCAAATCTTATTTATCACTAAGTGATCACTTAGTAGAACAATAATTAAATGACCTTATGGATTTATCACCAATCACTTATTACACCATCAGTTTTGATACACCCACCACTTCAGTAAACAAAGGATGTTATAGCCATCAAGGCTTCAGCCACAGCTCCCCCTCCATGGTGCACACCGAGGGGAATTCTGGATGTGGAAACACAGGATACTGGCCCTAGATGGTTAAGATACACATCAAAGGAACAATTCCAATGAGCCCAGACTCTTGCATCTTCCAGTACTTAGAAAAGCTCTAAAGTCATTAGCTTGAGGTGTCTGTTTTCTAATTAGCAGTAATCTTTTGACATTTGACAATGTACTTGTTTTCCCAGCAAAACTCTNTGAGTCAGCTCTTTACATCAGGTGGGCAAAGTATTGGAACTTCAGCTTAGCATCAGTCCTTCCAATGAATATTCAGGGTTGATTTCCTTTAGGACTGACTGATTTGATCTCCTTGCTCTCCAAGGGACTCTCAAGAGTCTTCTCCAGCAGCACAATTTGAAAGCACTCAGTCTTACAGAGGCTATGGGCTAGAGTTCAAGTGAGAGACAAAAAGAGACCAAGCTGGTGTCTCCAAAGCTCACTAACTGGATAAAAATTCCATCCTGTTTTTAGGTAGCCTTTCCAGCTTCAGGTACCAGCAGTTGTTATGCCTTAAATTCCCTAAATAGAGTTTCTGTGACCAAAGGAGGTTGAGCAAGGTGAATTATGTTGAGGAATTTTCTTGGAAGCAGTTCCTTAGCATATTGTCAGTCAAGAAGTTTTCCTTAGCTTCAGGGGTCTGCCTACTAGTCTGAGGTTCGATTTTGAAAATATTTCTTAGAAAGTCTGGAAATTACAGATTTTTATTGTCCCCTTGTCTTCAGAGTCTGAGGATCTCTTAATGGTTATGTCTTTTGACTGATCCTATTACAGAAATACTTTTCTAAAAGACCCCATTTTGGTCTATATCTCAAATTAGGTAAGGACTTGGAATAAGAAATAAAGACTTGCTCCCAACTGATAAGTTATTTTTACATAAATGATGAATTTTATGGAGAAATAATGTTGATTTTCTAAATGTGGATCATCAGATCACCTTTGGTGTAAATGTTCAAAGGAAATTTGAATGATCTCATTGCTTAAATTTACATCAGGTAGGCTGGAAGTATAGATCACAAGAAGCCTGTAAAAAGAGATGAATCACATTCTGTGCTACTTGACATTATATTGGCCCAAGGTCCCTTCAGGTTAAGGGCTCCGGAAGCATTTAAAATGCATTTCAAGGATTCATGTCGATTTTTCAGGCAGACACCAAAAGAATTTCTTGGGTTAGACATCCTTCCAAAATGGCTCTAAGTGCTTATAATTACTTTTCAAACATCTGCTGTAACAATCAGCTAGTTTTTGCAACACATGGATGGACAGACAACTGTTCTGATTCAACCTCAGTTTGAGTGGTAAGAGCTTGTAGTTAGGAGCCCTATCTGAGCTGTTACCATTATGTCTTATCAACTCCAAGCAAATGGCCACCCCTGGATGTTACAGACCACTAAAACTGTCTTAAATAAAAATGTTGGAAGAACTGTTTCCAACATTTTCCAGATTTATTTACTTTTGTCCCCAGGGTTTATCATTTCCATTTTCAACAACTCGAATTGAATTTTCTAACCTAATTATTGTAGAGAGGGAAGGAGGTGGTGACAACTCAGGTTAAGGCTTGCGGTGATGGTCCTCGTCTAAAGCCGAGGTCACTGCATCATCCAAATTTATGATGCCCACAAGCTAAGGTGGCTTTTGCATTTTTAATGGATGGGGAGAAAAGAATAACATTTCACAACACATGAAAATTACATGAAATTCCAATTTCGGTGCCCATAAATAGTTTAATTGAAACATGGTGCTCTTTAATTTATGTTATTCATCACTTTTTTTTTCACCACAGTAGTTGTAACAGAGACTATAGAGAGCTGACCCAGGCTAAGATATTTACCATCTAGCCCTTATAGAAAATGTTAGCAGACCTTTGCTCTAGTGCTAAGTTGCTCAATTGTGTCTGACTCTTTGTAATTCCATGGAGCGTAGCCTGCCAGGCTCCTCTGTCCATGGAATTCTCCAGACAAGAATACTGGAGTGGTTAGCTATTCCCTTCTCCAGGGGATCTTCCTGTCCCTGGCATCAAACCCATGTTTCCACATTGCAGGCAGATTCTTTACCATTTGAACCACCAGGGAAGCCCTTTGCTCTATACTGCTGAGGAAAATAACTCCTTCTGGAAATCAGTCCTAATATTTTTACCTACTTTTGTCCATAGGGAAAAATTTTGCAGGAGACTTGTAAAGGACTAGACTAGATATTCATCTTTAAAAGACATCAGTGGGCAAAAGATGGCCCTGATTGAGTGACTGATTGATAAAGTATTTTTCCACGATGGCTTGATGACAACAGAATCCTTAGAGCACCATCTGGCATGGAATTTTTAGCTCTGTCTCCAAAAAACTGAGTTGAGACACAAAGAATAGAAAATAATAATTCTCTTGATTCCTGCAACAGCTGAAGAGAAGCCAGCTGGAATTTCGATACTTACTAGGAAAACTCAGAGCAATCTCATAAAAAGTTGTACCACCAACCGTAAAGGATTCTGTTAGCACTGTAGTGGGACTGGGGGTGGAGGATAGAGTGCTGCTGGGTTTGGCAGATAGAACAGTTGATTTTGTGCTTTTGTGTGTTGTTTTTTTTTTTCCCTTTGGTATTTAATTTCGTGTTCCGGAAGGCAGTTTAAGAAGGGTTAAATTAAAATAGTACATCTTGCTCCTGATAAAATTTTCTTCAAATCTTATTTATCACTAAGTGATCACTTAGTAGAACAATAATTAAATGACCTTATGGATTTATCACCAATCACTTATTACACCATCAGTTTTGATACACCCACCACTTCAGTAAACAAAGGATGTTATAGCCATCAAGGCTTCAGCCACAGCTCCCCCTCCATGGTGCACACCAAGGGGAATTCTGGATGTGGAAACACAGGATACTGGCCCTAGATGGTTAAGATACACATCAAAGGAACAATTCCAATGAGCCCAGACTCTTGCATCTTCCAGTACTTAGAAAAGCTCTAAAGTCATTAGCTTGAGGTGTCTGTTTTCTAATTAGCAGTAATCTTTTGACATTTGACAATGTACTTGTTTTCCCAGCAAAACTCTCCTGTATCCTGGTTCTTCTCTGACCTTTTTGGAACAGTTCATCAGAGTTGACAGGCCACCTTCCTGGGCTATGTGTACGTTAGTCGCTCAGTCATGTCTAACTCTGCAGCCCCATGAACTGTAACCCACCAGGCTCCTCCATCCATGGGATTTCCCAGGCAAGAATACTGCAGTGGGTTGCCATTTCCTTTTCCAGGGGATCTTCCTAACCCAGGGATTGAACCTGGGTCTCCCACATGGCAGGCAGACTACCATTGAACTACCAGGGAAGTTCTTCCTGGGCTATAGTTCTCAGTAAAGCCCCAAGTGAAACATAAAAGTGCATGTGAAACCTGCTCAGTCGTGTCCAACTCTTTGTGACCCCAGGGACTATACAGTCTGTGGAATTCTCCCGGTTGGAATACTGGAGTGGGTAATAGCCTTTCCTTTCTCCAGGGGATCTTCCTCGAACCCAGGACTCCCTCACTGCAGGTGGATTCTTTACCAGCTGAATCACAAGGGAAGCCCAAATGAGATATAATTCTCAACTTTTAGATTTTGCTTTTTTTTTTTTCAGTACAGGTAACTTTCTCTAGTTACTCTGGTGCCAGCTCTTCTTATTCCTTATCTGCTGCTGCCTCCTCCTCTCCCAATATTTAAAAGCAGACTTTCTTTCGGACAGATGCCTGCTAATCCCTATTCTTTTCTCACTCTGANTTTTTTCAGTACAGGTGACTTTCTCTAGTTACTCTGGTGCCAGCTCTTCTTATTCCTTATCTGCTGCTGCCTCCTCCTCTCCCAATATTTAAAAGCAGACTTTCTTTCGGACAGATGCCTGCTAATCCCTATTCTTTTCTCACTCTGACCTTTCTATTTAGGAAATCTTATCCTCACCTATGCCTCTAATGAAATTTATAGGCTTTGATTTATGGGCTTCCTTGGTGGCTCCAATGGTAAAGAATCTGCCTGCAATACAGGGGACCCAGGTTCGATCCCTGGGTCAGGAAGATCTCTGGAGAAGGGCATGATTATCTATTCCAGTATTCTTACCCAGAGAATTCCATGGACAGGGGAGCCTGGCGAGCTACAGTCATGGGGTCACAAACAATCAGACATGACTTAGCGTTCACACACACATTCTTGTCTGGAGAATTCCATGGACAGAGGTGTCTTGGGGGCTACAGTCCATGAGGCTGCAAAAAGTCAGACACCACTGAGTGACTTACACTTTCACTTTCCCTTACATTAAAAAAAAAAAAAAATCAGTGGGAATGACCTGGCAGTCCAATGGTTAGGACTCTATGCTTTAGTTACTAATGGCAAGGTTTCCATCCATTGTCAGGGAACTAAGATTCCCACAAGCCATTTCTTGCAGCAAATATATATATTCGTCTCTCCAGCCCTTGTCGAAAACTCCAGGTGCACATTCAAAGCACCACCTGAATGATTAAAACAAACTTCGGTCTCAACATGTCCCAACAGCACTCGTGATCCTCCCAGGCAAACTGCTCTTGCTTCAGGGTTTCTTGTCTTGGTGAATGGCATCATCACACACTCAGGTAAACCAAAACCTGGAAGGCATCTTTGACATCACCCCTGTCCCTCATATCCCCAACCAAACAACCGCAGAAGTGAGTCCTGCGGTTTCTTAATTACAGTGTCATTCATACGTATCCTCTTTTCATCTTCATTCCCAACCTCTTGGCTTAAGCTACCAGAATGATCTCTCACCTCTGGCTAAAGCACCTAATTATTTCCCAGAATCTAGTCTTCTGCACTCCCCCGTTCTCCAAGGTGTAGGAGCCAAAGGAAGTACATAAAACTGCAAATTTTATGGTGTCTTCCCTCCACTTTAAACCCTTCAATGGCTTCCAAATGTTACTAAGGTGAAAAACAACATTCTCTCCATGAACAAAGCCACAGTCCCTGCCAGATCTTACCTTTTTTAACCTCACCAGCGTCATTGGCTGGCTCTCTTCCTTCCATTTGAGGCCCTGCTAGATTTGCCTTTTAACTTTTTCCAAATGTTCCATTTTCTTTCTAGCTGCAGGAGCCTTCCACTGGCAGATCTCTGTCCTCTCAGTTCAGTTCAGTCACTCAGTCGTGTCTGACTCTTTGTGACTCCATGGACCGCAGCACGCCAGGCCTCCCTGTCCATCACNGAGGTCACTGCATCATCCAAATTTATGATGCCCACAAGCTAAGGTGGCTTTTGCATTTTTAATGGATGGGGAGAAAAGAATAACATTTCACAACACATGAAAATTACATGAAATTCCAATTTCGGTGCCCATAAATAGTTTAATTGAAACATGGTGCTCTTTAATTTATGTTATTCATCGCTTTTTTTTCACCACAGTAGTTGTAACAGAGACTATAGAGAGCTGACCCAGGCTAAGATTTTTACCATCTAGCCCTTACAGAAAATGTTAGCAGACCTTTGCTCTAGTGCTAAGTCGCTCAATTGTGTCTGACTCTTTGTGATTCCATGGAGCGTAGCCTGCCAGGCTCCTCTGTCCATGGAATTCTCCAGGCAAGAATACTGGAGTGGTTAGCTATTCCCTTCTCCAGGGGATCTTCCTGTCCCTGGCATCAAACCCATGTTTCCACATTGCAGGCAGATTCTTTACCATTTGAACCACCAGGGAAGCCCTTTGCTCTATACTGCTGAGGAAAATAACTCCTTCTGGAAATCACCCCTAATATTTTTACCTACTTTTGTCCATAGGGAAAAATTTTGCAGGAGACTTGTAAAGGACTAGACTAGATATTCATCTTTAAAAGACATCAGTGGGCAAAAGATGGCCCTGATTGAGTGATTGATTGATAAAGTATTTTTCCACGAGGGCTTGATGACAACAGAATCCTTAGAGCACCATCTGGCACGGAATTTTCAGCTCTGTCTCCAAAAAACTGAGTTGAGACACAAAGAATAGAAAATAATAATTCTCTTGATTCCTGCAACAGCTGAAGAGAAGCCAGCTGGAATTTCGATACTTACTAGGAAAACTCAGAGCAATCTCATAAAAAGTTGTACCACCAACCGTAAAGGATTCTGTTAGCACTGTAGTGGGACTGGGGGTGGAGGATAGAGTGCTGCTGGGTTTGGCAGATAGAACAGTTGATTTTGTGCTTTTGTGTGTTGTTTTTTTTTTTCCCTTTGGTATTTAATTTTGTGTTCCGGAAGGCAGTTTAAGAAGGGTTAAATTAAAATAGTACATCTTGCTCCTGATAAAATTTTCTTCAAATCTTATTTATCACTAAGTGATCACTTAGTAGAACAATAATTAAATGACCTTATGGATTTATCACCAATCACTTATTACACCATCAGTTTTGATACACCCACCACTTCAGTAAACAAAGGATGTTATAGCCATCAATGCTTCAGCCACAGCTCCCCCTCCATGGTGCACACCGAGGGGAATTCTGGATGTGGAAACACAGGATACTGGCCCTAGATGGTTAAGATACACATCAAAGGAACAATTCCAATGAGCCCAGACTCTTGCATCTTCCAGTACTTAGAAAAGCTCTAAAGTCATTAGCTTGAGGTGTCTGTTTTCTAATTAGCAGTAATCTTTTGACATTTGACAATGTACTTGTTTTCCCAGCAAAACTCTCCTGTATCCTGGTTCTTCTCTGACCTTTTTGGAACAGTTCATCAGAGTTGACAGGCCACCTTCCTGGGCTATGTGTACGTTAGTCGCTCAGTCATGTCTAACTCTGCAGCCCCATGAACTGTAACCCACCAGGCTCCTCCATCCATGGGATTTCCCAGGCAAGAATACTGCAGTGGGTTGCCATTTCCTTTTCCAGGGGATCTTCCTAACCCAGGGATTGAACCTGGGTCTCCCACATGGCAGGCAGACTACCATTGAACTACCAGGGAAGTTCTTCCTGGGCTATAGTTCTCAGTAAAGCCCCAAGTGAAACATAAAAGTGCATGTGAAACCTGCTCAGTCGTGTCCAACTCTTTGTGACCCCAGGGACTATACAGTCTGTGGAATTCTCCCGGTTGGAATACTGGAGTGGGTAATAGCCTTTCCTTTCTCCAGGGGATCTTCCTCGAACCCAGGACTCCCTCACTGCAGGTGGATTCTTTACCAGCTGAATCACAAGGGAAGCCCAAATGAGATATAATTCTCAACTTTTAGATTTTGCTTTTTTTTTTTTCAGTACAGGTAACTTTCTCTAGTTACTCTGGTGCCAGCTCTTCTTATTCCTTATCTGCTGCTGCCTCCTCCTCTCCCAATATTTAAAAGCAGACTTTCTTTCGGACAGATGCCTGCTAATCCCTATTCTTTTCTCACTCTGACCTTTCTATTTAGGAAATCTTATCCTCACCTATGCCTCTAATGAAATTTATAGGCTTTGATTTATGGGCTTCCTTGGTGGCTCCAATGGTAAAGAATCTGCCTGCAATACAGGGGACCCAGGTTCGATCCCTGGGTCAGGAAGATCTCTGGAGAAGGGCATGATTATCTATTCCAGTATTCTTACCCAGAGAATTCCATGGACAGGGGAGCCTGGCGAGCTACAGTCATGGGGTCACAAACAATCAGACATGACTTAGCGTTCACACACACATTCTTGTCTGGAGAATTCCATGGACAGNGAGTACCCCACCCTCGTCTGAAAGTGAGGACTTTGCCGGAGCCCCATCCCGGGGTGCCATGTCCGCAGGCTTTCCCAGGTAGGGGGGTCCATGATCTCACATGTGCAAGTGGCTAATGTGATGTTCCTGAACCCCTTCTCCCAGCTCCACCCAACTCTGCCTTGCTCTTTTCGTCTTCCAAAAATTCCCGCCCACCCTTCAATCTGCTACTTAAGACTCTGTGGCCTGGAAATGGAGTTTACCACACCTACCACCTCTCAACCTCCCCCACCCCTCGGCCAGCCCTGGGCAGCCAGCCCTGGGCAGCCTCGCCCCCTTTCTGGGAGAAAGGAATGTACCAGGAGAGTGCAGGATGAAGAGGGGCAGTTGTGTGGGAGGGAGAGGAGAAAGAGATAGAGGTCCTCAGTGCAGCCATGAAAGAAAGACATTCTCTGTCCCTCCAGAGGCTCTGTCTGTGTCCTTGGCCACTCGACTCAGGGACAGTACCAGAGGGACCAACAAGATTTTTGAAAATGGGTGTGGGGGCCAAGAGGCCCCCCCGAGGAAACATGCTGAGCTGTGGCTGGCGTAGTCCTGGCCTGGGCAGCAGCTTGAAGGAGGAGAGTTGGTCTCTTTCCAAATCTGTAACAGTATTTCTTTCAGCTCACTGTAACTTGATCAGAAATGTTTTCTTTAGAATACAAAGACAGGTCTTTACTCTTTAGCCTGGCATGCAAGATCCTCTAGAGGCTGATTCCCGCTCTCTTATCAGAATTCTCGCCACCCACACTCTCATGCTTTACACAACTTGATCATTTGCTGTTTTGGAAGGTATCTTATTCTAGAAATGGCAAATACTTGACAGATGGCTGTCACGGCCCCTCCTGTGCTATGCAGACATCACAGATGGATGAAGGCCCTCCCATTTACCTGCCCTCATTCAGAAGCCTTCTGAGGAAGCCACTTCAGGTGGCCACTACTGAATGAAGTGCCTAGAGGTGCAACCTGAACTGAACTTGAAATTGAATACTGTTTGTGATCCCTGTTTTCCCTTCTCACTGCCTTTGCTCATGCTGTTTCCTCTACCAGAGTGCCTTTCCTTTTCTCTTTTCTTAGCCCTGTCCCTCAGAATCCCATCCTGCTTTCAGGGTTCAGCTGGAATGTCAGCTCCTCCATGGAAACAGCCCGGGTGCCCTGTTGTGTTCCCTGCTCCCTCTTCTCTGCCCTGCCATGCTGGCTACTCCTTGAGTGTAGTCTCTGCCTCTTGTGAAGCTCTCTTCACATTTGCTGAAATATCTTCAGTCCTCTGCTTTCACACACTACCCCCCTTCTTGCTTGCCTGTTTATCCCTTGCAGAACCTGGAATTGTATAACTCCGTTTAGGAATTCAGTGTGTATGTGTGTGGGGGGTGGGGATTTACTTGAACCTAAGCATCTATGGAGGTAATTAGGTGGAGCTGGGGAGAGGTGTAGTGGTGACTAGTGGCCTGGGACCCTTGACCTGTGCCCTTCCTCCTCCCTGGCGGGGCCTCGCTTGCCTCATAACCCCTCTGCCAGCTAGAAGCAGTCCCAGCTGCTGCTCCTGTTCAGGGGAGGGAATTAGACAAAGGCTTGAAAACTAGAAGGTAGAAATTACTGGGGAATGTTAGATCTGCCCCCCAGGAGGGTGAAACAGTAAAGAAAAACTGAGTTTACAGCTAATAGATCTTCATTAAAGAAAATTCTAAGATGTTCTCCAGGAATCAAGAAAAATGGCTTGATGGATGCCTGAGATTCAAAATGAATCATAAACAAATGGGTTAGTAAATACATGGCATGAGTCATCTGTTGCAACATAACAGTAACTTAAAACAACAAATGTTTATTATCTCCCACAGTTTCTGAGGGCCAGCAGTCAGGGAAGAGTGGAGCTGAGTGGTTATGCTTTGGGCCTTTGATGAGCTTGCAGTCAGACTGGCAGCCAGGGTGATGGTCGGTGAAGGCTGGATGATCAAGCCCGCTTAATGGTTCATGGCAGCCTTACTTTCTAGTGGGCTTTCGAACTGAGCTCCTTGGTTCTTTGCCATGTGGGCCTCTCCATAAGGATGCCTGAGCATCCTTAAACATGGCAGGTAACTTTCCCTAGAGCAAGCAATCCTTGAGAGAGAAAGCAAGAAAAGAAAGCTGTGGTGCTTATAATCTGATACTGGAAGTAACATCAATTCTGTCTGCCATGTTTTTACTGGTCACCCATACTAGCCCTCGGAGAAGGCAATGGCACCCTACTCCAGTACTCTTGCCTGGAAAATCCCATGGGCGGAGGAGCCTGGTAGGCTGCAGTGCATGGAGTCGCTAAGAGTGGGACAGGACTGAGCGACTTCACTTTCACTTTTCACTTTCATGCATTGGAGAAGGCAATGGCAACCTACTCCAGTGTTCTTGCCTGAAGAATCCCAGGGACGGGGGAGACTGGTGGGCTGCCATCTCTGGGGTCGAACAAAATTGGACACGACTGAAGCAACTTAGCAGCAGCAGCAG
>SJYW01016824.1:236649-261558 GCA_006410735.1 Raphicerus campestris | reverse complement strand
AGGAAACGGCAACCCACTCCAGTGTTCTTGCCTGGAGAATCCCAGGGACAAGGGAGCCTGGTAGGCTGCCATCTATGGGATCGCACAGAGTTGGACACGACTGAAGCGACTTAGCAGCAGTAGCAGCATCATGGTGCTTTGGCAAAGGATCTATGAATGCCTGACTCTTGACTCCCTCCTTTCAGAGTTTGAGTGCAGGAAGGAAAGGAGGGGAATGAATATGCACACAAAACGAAATAAAAGCAGGAAATATTCTTAGCCAACTGAGTAATGAGTAACCCTGAAAGGCTCAAGCATAGTGAGATACAGTATGGAATAGAATCACTCTCTCCCCTTAAGACTCTTTGTGTCTTGCATTACATATGCCTATCAGAAGGGGCTGAGTTTTATATAATGAAGATTAGAGAAGCTAATTAAATGAATTTAGAATTTATATACAAAGCTTTCACAGCCAAAAAGGTTTCATATAGATGAGTAAGTTTCCTGATGGGGAAAGACTGGAGTCAGACTGTTGGGGTTTTAACATTTATAATCTATACCATCAAACATTCACTTAAGGAGTAAGTGCAAGTATGAGAAATTTCAATGTAGCCAATTGAGCCAAGAGATGAGTTCATAAATATAAGTTTTGCTTGACTTACCATATAGCAAATAAGTTATGGTTATTTGGCAGTCATGAAAAGACAAATTAATGAGTGGAGAAATATTATCTCTTCTTTTGTTCATTCATTATTCATTCAACAAGTATTTATGGAGTGCCTATTGCAAGTGCAGCACTGTTCAAGGTGCTAGGATGCAATAATAAACAAGACAAAAGCTTTCCCTTCATGGCAAGTACCTAAAGAAGCATCTTGATTATACTGAACTGAACTTAGAATATATACACATTAATCTGTCTGTGTGTATCTTAGTTGCTCTGCTGCTGCTGCTGCTAAGTCACTTCAGTCGTGTCCGATTCTTAGCAACCCCATGGACTGCAGCCCACCAGGTATCTCCATCCACGGGATCTTCCAAGCAAGAGTACCAGAGTGGGGTGCCATTGCCTTCTCCTAGTTGCTCAGTCATGCCCAGTTCTTTGCGACCTTTTGACCTATAGCCCTACAGGCTCCTCTGTCCGTTGAATTTTTCAGGCAAGAACACTGGAGTGGGTTGCCATTTCCTCCTCCAGGGGACTGAACCCAGTCTCTCAAGTCTCCTGCATTGCAGGCCAATTCCCTTGAGCCATCAGCTGCTGCTAAGTCACTTCAGTCGTGTTCGACTCTGTGCGACCCCAGAGACGGAAACCCACCAGGCTCCCTTGTCCCTGGGATGCTCTAGGCAAGAACACTGGAGTGGATTGCCATTTCCTTCTCCAATGCATGAAAATGAAAAGTGAAAGTGAACTCGCTCAGTCGTGTCTGACTCTTAGTGACCCCATGGACTGCAGCCTTCCATGCTCCTCCGTCCATGGGGTTTTCCAGGCAAGAGTACTGGAGTGGGTTGTCATTAATCTGCACAGTGATGGTTATTCACTTGCAAAGGGATGAGGATGACTGAGGTAATTACTGGACAAATAGAACTGTAAAAGTCAGGTAGAATGAAGAAAGTCAGCTGGCTTCCTCCTAAATTTTCAGTATGATTGTCTCGATTCTCCATTTTATCTTCCTAGTAGAAGCATTGTCTGAGTGTTCACAGCGTTTATTTTGGAGGAATTTAGAGCTCCAGAGATGAAAGGAATTGATACATATATAATTGTAGTGTTATTAAAGATGAAATGCTTTTGTAGCTTATAATGTTTATAATAATATGCTATAATTACTAGAATGTTTTCCCCAGCGATTTCCTTCACACATCACACATCACTTCTTTACATTTCCAGTAATACTGGAATGTGTGTGCATGGGGGGTAATTAGTATTTTCTCAGTTTTGCAGGTAGGGAAATAGATATTAAGCAAGTGATGTTTAAATCATAACTCATGACCAGGTTTATAAGAAAGCTTGGTTACAGGTTTATAAGGAAAACCAACTACACCTGCAAAGTTTTCCCAGCTCTCTGGTTCAGGCTTTCATATGGACAAAGGGTTTGACATTAGATTCATTTAACCTCCTTAGATTTCAGCTTCATCTGGAATATGAGGCAATGGACTAGATTCAGGGTCAGCTAACCTTCAACAAGTACTTACTATGTGCAAGTCGTGTCTTAGGAACTTTCAATGTAATCATAATAATTCATATTAAATTTTAAATTAAACCCCATAACAGGTGAAGAAACCTAGGTCCCAAGAAATTAAGCAGCTTGCTTAAGTCAAATAATTAATTTGTATCAATAATTAATTTAAATAAAAATAAATTAATTTATTTAAATATAAATTAAAATACACTAATTAAACTAATTAAAATTTATTAATTTGGATTAATATATTAATCCTATCTCCTGACTTTAAAAAATCAATGCTTTTCCCTCTATACTTTTACTTTCCTCTGTATTTTAGCATTATATACAGTTATAGAAAAATGTGTATGAGCTTTGATTTATTGATATATAAACTAAAGTATTCCTATTACCCAAAATACACATGAGTAAAATAATTAATATATCTAAATTGAAATTTAAAGTTTGATTGAGTTTATATAATCAAATTGCTTGACTAACTAGTGTTTGAGGTTTCTGAGTGACATAGGAATGTGTTTGAAGACATATTATAGAAATCCAAACAGCAAGATATTCCATGTGTTATCAACATACAGATTCAGAGATTGAGTCAAAGTAGTGAATTCTTGATTGAGAACTGCATAATTTCAAATATACATTCTCATTCTGTTCAGCTCCATGAATGGGTTTTAATATGTTAACTGATCTTAAGAAGGAAGAAGACTACTATTTAAAAAAAAATTTTAGATGGAAATCTCATGATTGGTATATCTGCTATTGTGTCTATCATTAATATTACTAGTTGGTTGATAGATTTTAATCATTATATTGGCACATAGGAGTACAATTTATAATAGCACAGCTGATATAACAAGACATGCATCATATTTGGGAGATAAATATTCAGGAAATATTGCTATTTGGGAAGGCAATATACATCTCTGGTGTGGACTCTATTTCTAAATTTCCCCAAAGTCTGTTGTTTCCTCTATTATGTACCATGTTTTATGTTATGCACTATGTTTTAAATATTTTAAAATATAATTCTGCTATAGAAATAATAGGCAAAAAAGAAGGAGAGTTGATGACACTAAGTAGAGAAGCAAAGACCATGTGAGACATGGTAGATATAGAAAAAGAAAGTAGAATACATGTGTGATGAGCAGATAAAAATGATGGGACAAAAGAGAAAACCACTTATTTGGAAAAGGATGAAAGGATAAATATTTATGATTCACTAAATGTGCATATGGCATATGAGAACACTCAATATTTATCAGATTGAAAAACAGCTGCTCCTTTGTGACATCAGATTTGGCCCCATGTTCCCTCTGTCCAGGAAGCACAAATAAAGTCCATAGCTGCTTACTGGGCAAGTTATAATTGTGGCCAGGTATAACTGTCCCTGCATCTCTCACAAAGCAGTGAAGATGTTGGTCCCAGGCATCTTAAATCTGTTAGGTCACCTTGCTTAAACTTTAGCTCTGGTCCTTGGAACTACACCAGTAGTGGGGAAGGTTGATGTGTCTGAGTTGGAAGAGAGACAGATAGACTAACTCAGTTCATATGCGCATTGTATATGTTGAGGTGATAGGTCTTTCTTCTGTTTGCATCCTAATCCTTGTGAGTTAACCTAACCCAACTCTTTCCCTGCTTCTCACTGGTCCATGTGTTTTAAATGGATATAATAAACTGTGTGATTTGAGCATCTTAATTTGCACTGTGAGCCTTCCTGTTCCACCACCTCTGTGCTAACCTGCCTGGTCATGTACTTGGAGGCTCCTATTACATCCAGGTAATTCCCCACATGGCACTGCTGGCCAATTTTTGCCTCATATTTCTTCTTTATATTTACAACTGATGGTAATTACACTGCAGTGGGTAGAGAATATACCATTTCAGAAAGATATTTGGTCATCTAAAAAGAGCATTTAACTGTCACAAGGATACATTCCAATAATAGTCTGGCTGCAGCAGACAAACAATAGAAGAATTCATGGTTTAGCGGGATAAAGTCAGAGCACTTTAAAGCTGGTTCCAGTTCAAATTCTCATTTCAGAAAGATGAGATTTAGTGACTTGCTGAAGGTCACTATTTCTAGTAACTAGTAAGCCAGAACAGGAGCTAATGCTGTCTAAAGAGGTTATGGGGTTACTTGAGCTACTGCTGTTTCTAGCTGGGTCCTGGGTAATATAACCAAGCATGCATTCCAGCACATGCCATGTAATGACTAAAAATATAAACTACAGCTGTCACAACTAATAGATTAACATTAAAAGATGCAAAAATAAACAGAGAATGTCTGTTTATTAGCAGGGTTTATAGAGGTGTCACTGAGACATTTCAAGTGCTAAAAATTGCTGTTCTTTCCATGTCAGTTTAATCATGACATTACACATTTCCCTTTGATTCTGGAAGACAGGACATTAGTCAGTCTTTTCAACACTCACTAGCTAATATATTTGAAGAACTGTGTTAGATGTTTGCCACATAAAAATGAGTAAGGTATAAACTATGAGAATCAACACTTTAGACTCCCTTCCATGTACCAGGCACTGTTGTAGGTACTAGAAAACCAAAACAAGAGTGGCTTAAACCAGAGAACATTCATAATAAAAATAAATCCAGAGGTTTCAGAGGCAGCTCAACGATGACCTCAGGGATCCAAGTGTTTTCTCTGTCTTTCCATTTCCTCCTATTATTTCAGAATTTTCCTTTGTTCCTTTTGCCTTGTGGTTTCAAAAGGCCTTGCTTCAGCTCCATGCCTCATGTCCTCACAATACCATTTCCAAAGCAAGAAGGATGAGGGTGGTGAGACAGATCTTCTCTTGTAAGTCTCTATTTATCATGCACAAAATTTCTATCCTGAAGTTTCTCGGCAGACTCCCCTCAGATTGGTGATGAAGAGTAGAACTTTCTGTGAGTTGAAACTCTTCCATAGTTTGTGCTACCCAAAATAGTATCCACCAGGCACGTCTGGGTAGCGAGCACTTGAATTATGACTAGTGTGACTAAGGAATAGAACTTTTAGTTTTATTTAATTTTAATTAATTTGAATTTAAATTTAAATTTAATTACATGTGGCTAATATTTACCATATCGGACAACACTTTGATTCTTTCTGGGTAGAAATACAATATGGCCACCAGCGGTTCCCATTTTGTGTAGCTTTTTCAGCCTCCAAAGGAGAAAAAGTTGGGGAATGGCTCTTTGGCAGCAACTAACAGAATCTTTCCTTTTCTCCTTTGCTTTTCACTTCTCTTTTCACAGCTATTTGTAAGGCCTCCCCAGACAGCCATTTTGCTTTNAGGGATCGGACCTGTATCTCTTATATCTCCTACACAGGTTCTTTACCACTAGCATCACCTGAGAAGCCCTTAAATGTAGTATAATCTATAACAAAATAACGGCCATATTTCTCTGTGTGGCTTATTTACTTTATACATAGTAGGTTGTATTTCTTAATCTCCTACCCCTATTGTGCCCCTCGCCCCCTTCCTTCTCCCCATTGGTGATCACTAGCGTGTTCTATGTATCTTAAAGTCTATTTTTTGTTTTGTTACATCCATCCCTTTGGAAATCAAACCAGTCAATCCTAATGGAAATCAACCTTGACTATCCATTGGAAGGACTCATGCCGAAGCTCCTATACTTTGGGTACCTGATGTGAAGAGCTGACTCATTGGAAAAGACCCTGATGCTTGGAAAGATTGAGGGTAGGAAGAGAAGGGGACGACAGAGGAAGAGATGGTTGGATGGCATCACTGACCCAATGGACATTAGTTTGAGCAAACTCCAGGAGATGGTGAAGGACAGGGAAGCCTGGCGTGCTGCAGTCCATGGGATCTCATAGAGTGGGACTCGACTTAGTGACTGAGCAACAGTGAATGATAGCATAGAGTGTTTGTCTTTCTGTGTCTGACTTATTTGTCTTAGCATGATGTTCCCTAAGTCCGTCAACTTTGTTGAGTTTCCTTCTATTTTGTGGCCTAGTAATGTTCTTGTATGTATGTACCACATCTTCTTTATCTGATAAACTGTCGTTGAACACTTAGGTTGCCTCTCTACCTTGGTAATTGTAAATAATTCCACTACGAACGTTAGGTGCATGTATTTTTTAAAATTAGCATCTTTGTTTTCTTCAGATGTATACCCAGCTGTGAAATTTCTGGATCATGTGGTTTTGTTTTTTATTTTTGAGGAACCTCCATAGTGTTTTCATAGTGGGTGCACCAGATTGTAAACTCTTGATGGTGATATTTACCTCTGTATCCTCAGTGTCTATCACATAAACACTTAATAAGTCTTTGTATAAATAAGGCCCATGTTCCCCATTGTTTTTCTTTTTTTCTTCAAGTAGCAGTAGAAGAAGAATCTTGCATTATTTTTAACACAGGATGATGAATCTTATCACTCACAAGCTTGAGAATCTTCAAAGCGGAGTATCCAACCTACATAAGGTCGAGGCTTAAACTCCCACTCTGTATTTGATAGTGAAAAGCCTTTCTCTCTTAACACATGTTACTTTGTTTTTTGTTTTTTTTCCCTCCCCTTTTCTTGATCTACTTCCCTTCTACTCTTTGAGGGACTGTCACTTACCTTTTCTGTGTTTTAAGCCTCTCCCCTTGTTGGTGATGTTCTCCTTGGCATACATGGCCTCTGTTAAACAGCAACAAAAATCGCGCCTCCCTCATACCGCCCTTAACCGCAGCACCATGTAGTTACTCTTCTTATTTCACAACTAAGCTTCTTAAAAAGCAAGGTGAATTCAGCCCGGCATTTCCTTACCTTATTTCAGTTTCAGTCCGTTGTCTAGCTTCTACACTGTACCTTGCCTGGAATCAGCTAAACTCAGAGCTCTTTCCTTCCTCCATTACTCTGTTACCATGTTCGCTTAATGATTAAATTTCAGCAGTTTGACATGGTTTGGGCTCAGAGCTCCTATGAGGAAGTGGCTAGCTTGGCTGCATGGTTTCCTGCCAAGATGACCACAGACAGCAGTGCCTCCTTAGGGGATGGTGTTTTTTTGAAGGCAAAGCCCTACGGAATGTGTATTGTCCACCCTGAACCACCATAAACAGAAATTGTCTACTTGAGATTATTGCCAACTTAGAGAAACTTAGGTAACTGTCTGCCTTGGCTTGATTTTTTCCAGGGATCCTTACTAGGGGTGGGAAAGGAACTGTCCTGGAGTTCTTCCCCCAGGGATAAAGTTGAAAAACTTGTCCATCAGCTTAACTTGAACAGCTTAGCAACCACAGACTGGGGCCATGATGTAAGGACTTTGTCAGACTTTCCCATTTTAAGCTTTGTTAGTGTTTCCATTGTTTTTCCTTTAGTGTTTTATAGAACTTTAAAAATTACAGATGTTTTATTGTCACCGCATGGAGCAGAGATGAGGGGGGATTTTGGAGACCTCCTACACTAAGTCTTAACTTTCGCTAACTCTTACACCATCTTAGAGTAGATGATGACAGTTTATAAATGGAAAGAAACTATTTATTTTTCTGTTGGGAGGTTGATAGTAAAGCCAATGCGAAAAACNTATTAGTGTTTCCGTTGTTTTTCCTTTAGTGTTTTATAGAACTTTAAAAATTACAGATGTTTTGTTGTCACCGCATGGAGCAGAGATGAGGGGGGATTTTGGAGACCTCCTACACTAAGTCTTAACTTTCGCTAACTCTTAACACCATCTTAGAGTAGATGGTGACAGTTTATAAATGGAAAGAAACTATTTTTCTGTTGGGAGGTTGATAGTAAAGCCAATGCGAAAAACCTTCTTGTTTTAGGAGAAATAGGATTTCAGAAAACTTCTTAGCTTTCTGTTGAGATTAATTTGGTAAACCTGCTGTTTCTACTTCTGATGTAACTGTAAAGAATACATGACTGAGTTAGCTGTTGTAGGTGGTTAAAAACTTTTGTTTTAATGCTAGTTCAACTTTTTCCCAAAACCAGGGAGAAGTTAAACCAGGTAATTTAATTGCCTTAAACTACCATGAATAGCACAAACTAAGGACACGACTGAGCGACTGAACTGAACTGAACTGAGGGTGTAGAACTCCTTGGCCTCCAGAACGTTATATAGTTGACCCTTGAACAACAAAAATTTGAACTTTGTGGTTACAATTATGAGTGGAAGTTTTTTCAGTAAGTACTATAGTACAGCATAGCACTCAACGTTCAAAAAATTAAGATCATGCCATCTGGCCCCATCACTTCATGGCAGATAGATGGAGAAAAAATGGAAGCAGTGACATTTTATTTTTGGGGGGCTCCAAAACCACTGTGGACAGTGATTGCAGCCATGAAATTAAAAGACGCTTGCTCCTTGGGAGAAAAGCCATGACAAACCTAGACAGCGTATTAGAAAGCAGACTAGAAGGTTCATGTAGTCAAAGGCATTGTTTTTCCAGTAGTCATGTATGGATGTGAGAGTTGGACCATAAAGAAGGCTGAGCTCCAAAGAATTGAGGCTTTCGAATTGTAGTGCTGGAGGTAGACTCTTGGGAGTCCCTTGGAGAGGAAGGAAATTGAACTGATCAATCCTAAAGGAAATCAACCCTGTATATTCATTGGAAGGATTGATGCTGAAGCTCTAATACTTTGGCCACCTGATGCAAAGAGCCAACTCATTGGAAAAGACCCTGATGGTTGGAAAGATTGAGGGCATGAGAAGGGGTGACAGAGGATGAGATGGTTGGATGGCATCACTGACCCAATGGACATGAATTTTAGCAAACTCCGGGAGATACTGAAGAACAGGGAAGCCTGGTGTGCTGCGGTCCATGGGTTGCAAAGAGTTGGATACAACTGAGTGACTGAACAACCACAGTAGAACTGCATGATCTGAGGTGGGTTGAATTCATAGATGTGGAGGAACCATGTATACTGAGAGCTGGTTATAAGTTGGATTTTCCACTGAGTAGAGGGTTGGTGCCCTAACTGCCATGTTTTTCAAGGCTCAGTTGGGTATAACTACCCTTAACTGATTTTGATTTCAGTTCAGTTGCTCAGTTGTGTCCAACTCTTTGAGACCCCATGGACTGCAGCGCCCCATGATTTATTTAGAGCTGGCTGACTGATGGGGAAATAGAATAACTGAGACTTTAAGTACTTACTGTGTCCTAGTAACTCAGGTTCTAATTGTGATATTTATCATGTGCTGGGTAGAGTGCCAGAAGCTCCACATACACATCTTAGTTGTTAAAATAACTTCATAAGTTTGGCATTGTCCCCATTTTTCAGGTGTGCCATCTGAGCGTGGACAGGTAAATTGATCCTCTCAGGTTACATGCTGTGTAGGCTCTGGCCCAGGAATGTGGCCTTTAAGCTTGTAATTCTCACTGTTCATAAAAGTCACTGAGAACCTAAATGCTCATAATGGCAGTAGGGGTTGAGGGTAAGCTTTTGCAGAACAAAAAAAGATAGGGAGCTTCTTTACTTTGAACCATTCCTTTAGAGTTGGCTGACATGTGAAAATGGAATAATTGAGACTTCTTCAGTACTTACTCTGTCCTAGTAACTCAAGACAGAGAAGGCAATGGCACCCCACTCCAGTGTTCTTGCCTGGAGAATCCCAGGGATGGGGGAGCCTGGTGGGCTGCCATCTATGGGGTCGCAGAGTCGGACACGACTAAAGCAGCTTAGCAGCAGCAGCAGCAGCGGCAGCAGTAACTCAAGAACAAGTATAGTGTCTCGTTTTGTTATCAGCAAGTGGTTATGGGAATGATCAGAGCATCATACTCAGGATTGCATTGTAGTATTATTGATTATTAAATAGTCCTCTTACCTGTGTTCTTGAGATCAAAAATTTTATCCTAGAGTGATGTCTTCGAGTAATAAATGACCTACCTCAGGCGTTGCTGCTCTGTTAAGATAAAAGGAATAATGACATCATAGGGGGTAGTTGCATTTTTGATAGGTCTCCATGGGATGAGACTCCATCTCACACACTCTTGTCAGGGAGCACTCACATCTACCTGTCAGAGTTGTGCCCGAGTAAGCAGGGAGCTGCCGTGCCTATTCCATGTTTGACAAAAATGCCCAGAAAGCAGGATACAGAGGAATTAGACAACAAGACTCAAAGTGTTCGGGGGCTCTGTTAGCTTTGCTGCTGAGTAGAATGTGATCCTTTACACATCATAATTTTTCTGGCTATCACTTTCCTGAAGAGTAAAATAAAATTTTGAACTAGGTTATCTTTAAGTCTTTTTAACTGCTGAAATTCAAGATCACTGAGATACTTTTAAAAGTCCTCAGAGTTAATATGCTCATTTGATGAAGGTCAAGTTGTGTATTCGAAGGGGTTTGTTGCATTATAATAGCAGGGCTGTTTTCTTGGCAGATGTTGGGGCTGTGCAGTCCTTAGTATCTGGCCGAGTACCTTTTCTCACCATTCTTAGGCTGATTGCCCCTCAGTTGCGGGCTGAGACCTGCCCTCGTTCCTTCCCTAGGGCTAAACCAACGTGGAACTTTGTGCTTTCATCCTGTTAGCTGATTTTTTTTTGTCCCTGAGTTAGATCTGAATCCTTGAGCTCTAGCACTGAACTCTGGCTATCTCTTTGCAGATCCTCATTCTTTTCCTCTGTTAAAGAAATATAGATTATTAAGTCCCAGCCCAGTTAGTCTTCCAGTCTGCTTATCTGAGTTTCTGAGTATCACAAGAATGTACAAGGTGTCCATAAAGTTCAGAAGCATACTTTTAAAAGCAACGTGAAAATGCTTTTTTTGACTTTATATATACACGGACACAGATATTTTCCCCTTTATTTCCAGACTATGGATATGCTGCAGATTTTATANCATGGAACTTTGTGCTTTCATCCTGTTAGCTGATTTTTTTTTGTCCCTGAGTTAGATCTGAATCCTTGAGCTCTAGCACCGAACTCTGGCTATCTCTTTGCAGATCCTCATTCTTTTTCTCTGTTAAAGAAATATAGATTATTAAGTCCCAGCCCAGTTAGTCTACCAGTCTGCTTATCTGAGTTTCTGAGTATCACAGGAATGTACAAGGTGTCCATAAAGTTCAGAAGCATACTTTTAAAAGCAACGTGAAAATGCTTTTTTTGACTTTATACATACACGGACACATAGATATTTTCCCCTTTATTTCCAGACTATGGATATGCTGCAGATTTTATATCACGTGATTATTTTTCTTGCCTGTATGCTCCCCCCACCCCCTTACTGCTTTGCCCAATTGCCACAAGTTTGTTTACACATCCTCTGATGCCAGTCTTCTGACTGATTCTACTTCACAGCACTTCCCTGTTGACTCTCTCTCTATACACAGTTCACCTTCAGTGGGCAGGTCAGTTCCTGGTCACGATGCCTCCACCAGTTATAAAAAGTACATTGAGGTCATAATTGCTGTGATAGGGTTTCTGTTGTAGATCCAGTATGGTCAATAGATTCCTTGAATGACAACATCTGTGAATTGGGAGCAGCCATCAGGAGTGTTGCCTGAGCTTATCAGGAAAGTGCCAGTTCAGATGCCTGCTCTGGCACAGGATAGGGAGGTGGTGGCACACATGCCCTTATTTGCCTATGGCCCTGGAACCCCAAAACTCTGTTAATGACTGGATTGTTTGGTTTTATAATCTTGAGATCATATGATTTTTTGTACATACCCAGGCTCTTTCCTGTTTGATACAGTTTCAATAGCTACATGGAAAGAGTGTCTCTGAATTTTACAAAAGTCTCAGGAGATTCCTTTTTTTTTTTTTTTTGAGCCACGTGGGATCTTTGTTCCCCAAAGTGTGAAAGTCTTAGTCGCTTGGTGGTGTCCAGCTCTTTGTGACAGCATGGATGGTAGCCTGCCAGGCTCCTCTGCCCATGGGGATTCTCCAGGCAAGAATCCTGAAGATTCTTGGGTAGATATACCCTTCTCCGGGGATCTTCCGACCAAGGGATTGAACCCAGGTCTCCTGTGTTGCTGGCGTATTCTTTACCATTTGAGCCACAAGGGACGCCCCCTGCCCCAGGGATCAAACCCATGCTCCCTGTAGTGAAAGTGCAGATTCTTAACCATTGAACTTCCAGGGAAGTCCCAGGAGATTACTTATGGAAAGAATCAGACAATTCTTTGCTTATCGGTGAGCACTATGCTTGTCAGAAATAATGATTTCAATCCTTGGTAATAGTTTCTGAACTCTAAGTAACTTCTAACAGAGACTGGCACACAGCATTTGGGCCAGCTGCCTAAGAATTTTTGGAAGATCTGTTGGAAATTGCTGGTTCCCATGTATTAAGAACCTTCTACAAATTAGTGATAATCCATTCGAAATATGGGCCAGTAATAATTGGTAATGTTTGTTGAGTGTGCCAGATCCTGTCGTGTTTTTAAGGGTTGTGTTGTATTAGTTGATTCTCATAATTCCCTCATGAGGTCATTATTATTATGATCCCTCTTCTGTGCCTGAGCAAGGGAGGCATAGAAGCTCATTAATTTTCCTGAGGTCACCCAGGCAGTAAGAGGTGGAGCCAGGCTGCGAGCTGATGCAGTCTGACTTGAGAGTTCACACTTAACGATCAGTATGTTATAATGGTCAAAAGACATTTGCACACCTTCACAGGAAGGGAACACAAATTCACAATGGGAAGTGGAAATTACAAGGTATCACTTTTTTTTTTTCTGCTCAGATTGAAGCATGACTCTGGCAAGAATATTTCACAGGTGATATGAGCAGTCATTTCCCTCCTTCCCTCCACCCCATTCATTAACTTAGGAGCATCCCTTCTATCGGTACCCAGGTGCTGTGGAGCCAGCTCCCACCCTGAGCATAAGACCCACATGCCCTGGGCCTGGGCTTCTGACCTGCAGAGCTATGTGCTAAGTAATGGGTATTGATTTAAAGCATTAAGTTTGTGGTAATTCGTTATGCAGCAAAAGAAAATAATACAGAGAGTTTATCTCCGTTTGAAAGCATTTTCCCCTTCCTGTCTGCACTTGGAATTCTTCCTCATTTAACAACAAAGTGCAGAAATGTTTCCCTTATTCATTTGCATTTCTGCAACATTTAAACTCTGTATTTTCTTTGAATCATACAATCCTCTTGGAGCACTTTATACCAAGATTCATAAATTGTATTAGTCCTGGAGACCAATTATTGTGTTCTTTAATGTAACTCCCAGCACACAATAGATGCACAAATACACTTAATTAATGCGTAGTAGGTTCATCGTGAATTTCAGCTTAAAAGTCAGGCTCAAAATCCTAGAAGAAACTCATTCCGTTCGTTCCCAGGAGAAAGCTCTCTATTTGATTAAAATGCCAAATAAGCATGCTTTTATTGTATTCATAAATATTAAGTGTCCAGTGTTCTTTATGATGTTAGAGACACCTTGAAATATAGGCTTCCTTTTCTCATTGAGCTAATGTATTCCTAAGATAAAATGAAGTGTTATTTAATAAGCAGTTTTTCATTTTTAGGCATTTTGGAAACAATCAGTTCAGTTCAGTCGCTCAGTCGTGTCTGACTCTTTGCGACCCCATGGACTGCAGCACTCCAGGCCTCCCTGTCCATCATTAACTCCCAGAGTTTACTCAAACTCATGACCATTGAGTCGGTGATGCCATCCGATCATCTACCCTCTCTCTTTCCCTTCTCCTCACACCTTCAATCTTTCTCAGCATCAGGGTCTTTTCAAATGACTCAGTTCTTTGCATCAGGTGGCCAGAGTATTGGAGTTTCAGCTTCAACATCAGAGAAGGCAGTGGCAACCCACTCCAGTACTCTTGCCTGGAAAATCCCATGGATGGAGAGCCCGGTAGGCTGCAGTCTATGGGGTCGCTAAGAGTCAGACACAACTGAGCGACTTCACTTTCACTTTTCACTTTTATGCATTGGAGAAGGACATGGCAACCCACTCCAGTATTCTTGCCTGGAGAATCCCAGGGACAGAGGAGCCTAGTGGGCTGCCATCTAGGGGGTCACACGGAGTTGGACACGACTAAAGCGACTTAGCAGCAGCAGCAGCAGTAGCTTCAACATCAGTCCTTCCAATGAATATTCAGTATTGATTTCCTTTAGGATGGACTGGTTAGATGGAAGACTCTCAAGAGTCTTCTCCAACATCACAGTTCAAAAGCATCAATTCTTTGGCACTCAGCTTTCTTTGTAGTCCAACTCTCACATCCATACATGAGTACTGGAAAAAACATAGCTTTGACTAGACTGACCTTTGTTGGCAAAGTAACATCTCTGCTTTTTAATATGCTGTCTAGGTTGGTCATAACTTTCCTTCCAAGGAGTGTCTTTTAATTTCATGGCTGCAATCACCTGCAGTGATTTTGGAGCCCCCCAAAATAAAAAGTCTCGCACTCTACTGTTTCCCCATCTGTTTGCCATGAAGTGATGGGACTAGATGCCATGATCTTAAGTCTTCTGAATGTTGAGCTTTAAGCCAACTTTTTCAATCTCTTTCATGTTCTTCAAGGGGCTCTTTAGTTCTTCTTCACTTTCTGCCATAAGGATCGTGTCATCTGCATATCTGATGTTATTGATATTTCTCCTTGCAATCTTGATTTGATTCCAGCCTGTGCTTCATCTAGCCCAGCGTTTCTCATGATGTACTCTGCATATAAGTTAATAAGCAGAGTAACAATATACAGCCTTGACATACTCCTTTTCCTATTTGGAACCAGTCTGTTGTTCCATGTTCAGTTCTAACTATTGCTTCCTGACCTGCATACAGATTTCTCAAGAGGCAGGTCAGGTTGTTTGGCATTCACATCTCTTGAAGAATTTTCCCCAGTTTATTGTGAGACATGCAGTCAAAGGCTTTGGCATAGTCAATAAAGCAGAAATAGATGTTTTTCTGGAACTCTCTTGCTTTTTCAATGATCCGGCATATGTTGGCAATTTGATCTCTGGTTCCTCTGCCTTTTCTAAAACCAGCTTGAACATCTGGAAGGTTATGGTTCACATATTGTTGACGCCTGGCTTGGAGAAATTTGAGCATTACTTTACTAACGTGTGAGATGAGTGCAGTTATGCAGTAGTTTGAGCATTCTTTGTCATTGCCTTTCTTTGGGATTGGGATGAAAACTGACCTTTTCCAGTCCTGTGGCCACTTCAGAGTTTTCTATATTTGCCGGCATATTGAGCAGAGCACTTTCACAGCATCATCTTTCAGGATTTGAAATAGCTCAGCTGGAATTCCACCTCCANATTTCAATCCTTGGTAATAGTTTCTGAACTCTAAGTAACTTCTAACAGAGACTGGCACACAGCATTTGGGCCAGCTGCCTAAGAATTTTTGGAAGATCTGTTGGAAATTGCTGGTTCCCATGTATTAAGAACCTTCTACAAATTAGTGATAATCCATTCGAAATATGGGCCAGTAATAATTGGTAATGTTTGTTGAGTGTGCCAGATCCTGTCGTGTTTTTAAGGGTTGTGTTGTATTAGTTGATTCTCATAATTCCCTCATGAGGTCATTATTATTATGATCCCTCTTCTGTGCCTGAGCAAGGGAGGCATAGAAGCTCATTAATTTTCCTGAGGTCACCCAGGCAGTAAGAGGTGGAGCCAGGCTGCGAGCTGATGCAGTCTGACTTGAGAGTTCACACTTAACGATCAGTATGTTATAATGGTCAAAAGACATTTGCACACCTTCACAGGAAGGGAACACAAATTCACAATGGGAAGTGGAAATTACAAGGTATCACTTTTTTTTTTTCTGCTCAGATTGAAGCATGACTCTGGCAAGAATATTTCACAGGTGATATGAGCAGTCATTTCCCTCCTTCCCTCCACCCCATTCATTAACTTAGGAGCATCCCTTCTATCGGTACCCAGGTGCTGTGGAGCCAGCTCCCACCCTGAGCATAAGACCCACATGCCCTGGGCCTGGGCTTCTGACCTGCAGAGCTATGTGCTAAGTAATGGGTATTGATTTAAAGCATTAAGTTTGTGGTAATTCGTTATGCAGCAAAAGAAAATAATACAGAGAGTTTATCTCCGTTTGAAAGCATTTTCCCCTTCCTGTCTGCACTTGGAATTCTTCCTCATTTAACAACAAAGTGCAGAAATGTTTCCCTTATTCATTTGCATTTCTGCAACATTTAAACTCTGTATTTTCTTTGAATCATACAATCCTCTTGGAGCACTTTATACCAAGATTCATAAATTGTATTAGTCCTGGAGACCAATTATTGTGTTCTTTAATGTAACTCCCAGCACACAATAGATGCACAAATACACTTAATTAATGCGTAGTAGGTTCATCGTGAATTTCAGCTTAAAAGTCAGGCTCAAAATCCTAGAAGAAACTCATTCCGTTCGTTCCCAGGAGAAAGCTCTCTATTTGATTAAAATGCCAAATAAGCATGCTTTTATTGTATTCATAAATATTAAGTGTCCAGTGTTCTTTATGATGTTAGAGACACCTTGAAATATAGGCTTCCTTTTCTCATTGAGCTAATGTATTCCTAAGATAAAATGAAGTGTTATTTAATAAGCAGTTTTTCATTTTTAGGCATTTTGGAAACAATCAGTTCAGTTCAGTCGCTCAGTCGTGTCTGACTCTTTGCGACCCCATGGACTGCAGCACTCCAGGCCTCCCTGTCCATCATTAACTCCCAGAGTTTACTCAAACTCATGACCATTGAGTCGGTGATGCCATCCGATCATCTACCCTCTCTCTTTCCCTTCTCCTCACACCTTCAATCTTTCTCAGCATCAGGGTCTTTTCAAATGACTCAGTTCTTTGCATCAGGTGGCCAGAGTATTGGAGTTTCAGCTTCAACATCAGAGAAGGCAGTGGCAACCCACTCCAGTACTCTTGCCTGGAAAATCCCATGGATGGAGAGCCCGGTAGGCTGCAGTCTATGGGGTCGCTAAGAGTCAGACACAACTGAGCGACTTCACTTTCACTTTTCACTTTTATGCATTGGAGAAGGACATGGCAACCCACTCCAGTATTCTTGCCTGGAGAATCCCAGGGACAGAGGAGCCTAGTGGGCTGCCATCTAGGGGGTCACACGGAGTTGGACACGACTAAAGCGACTTAGCAGCAGCAGCAGCAGTAGCTTCAACATCAGTCCTTCCAATGAATATTCAGTATTGATTTCCTTTAGGATGGACTGGTTAGATGGAAGACTCTCAAGAGTCTTCTCCAACATCACAGTTCAAAAGCATCAATTCTTTGGCACTCAGCTTTCTTTGTAGTCCAACTCTCACATCCATACATGAGTACTGGAAAAAACATAGCTTTGACTAGACTGACCTTTGTTGGCAAAGTAACATCTCTGCTTTTTAATATGCTGTCTAGGTTGGTCATAACTTTCCTTCCAAGGAGTGTCTTTTAATTTCATGGCTGCAATCACCTGCAGTGATTTTGGAGCCCCCCAAAATAAAAAGTCTCGCACTCTACTGTTTCCCCATCTGTTTGCCATGAAGTGATGGGACTAGATGCCATGATCTTAAGTCTTCTGAATGTTGAGCTTTAAGCCAACTTTTTCAATCTCTTTCATGTTCTTCAAGGGGCTCTTTAGTTCTTCTTCACTTTCTGCCATAAGGATCGTGTCATCTGCATATCTGATGTTATTGATATTTCTCCTTGCAATCTTGATTTGATTCCAGCCTGTGCTTCATCTAGCCCAGCGTTTCTCATGATGTACTCTGCATATAAGTTAATAAGCAGAGTAACAATATACAGCCTTGACATACTCCTTTTCCTATTTGGAACCAGTCTGTTGTTCCATGTTCAGTTCTAACTGTTGCTTCCTGACCTGCATACAGATTTCTTAAGAGGCAGGTCAGGTTGTTTGGCATTCACATCTCTTGAAGAATTTTCCCCAGTTTATTGTGAGACATGCAGTCAAAGGCTTTGGCATAGTCAATAAAGCAGAAATAGATGTTTTTCTGGAACTCTCTTGCTTTTTCAATGATCCGGCATATGTTGGCAATTTGATCTCTGGTTCCTCTGCCTTTTCTAAAACCAGCTTGAACATCTGGAAGGTTATGGTTCACATATTGTTGACGCCTGGCTTGGAGAAATTTGAGCATTACTTTACTAACGTGTGAGATGAGTGCAGTTATGCAGTAGTTTGAGCATTCTTTGTCATTGCCTTTCTTTGGGATTGGGATGAAAACTGACCTTTTCCAGTCCTGTGGCCACTTCAGAGTTTTCTATATTTGCCGGCATATTGAGCAGAGCACTTTCACAGCATCATCTTTCAGGATTTGAAATAGCTCAGCTGGAATTCCACCTCCATTAGCTTTGTTCATAGTAATGCTTCCCAAGGCCCACTTGACTTTACATTCCAGGATGTCTGGCTCTAGGTGAGTGATCATACCATCGTGATTATCTGGGTTATGAAGATCTTTTTTGTACAGTTTTTCTGTGTATTCTTGCCACCTGTTCTTAATATCTACTGCTTCTGTTAGGTCCATACCATTTCTGTCCTTTATTGAGTTCATCTTTGCATGAAATGTTCCCTTGATATCCTTTGCTATTCTTTGGAACTCTGCATTCAAATGGGTATATCTTTCCATTTCTCCTTTGCTTTTCGCTTCTCTTCTTTTCACAGCTATTTGTAAGGCCTCCTCAGAAAGCCATTTTGCTTTTTTGCATTTCTTATTCTTGGGGATGGTCTTGATCCCTGTCTCCGGTACAGTGTCACAAACCTCCCTTCATAGCTCATCAGTAGTATGGAATAAAAAAAAAAACCTTTAGTTTTTCTTAATTAACCAAATGCTATTTGATTACCAGAAAAGGCAGTGGCACCCCACTCCAGTACTCTTGCCTGGAAAATCCCATGGATGGAGGAGCCTGGTAGGCTGCAGTCCATGGGGTTGCTAAGAGTCGGACATGACTGAGCGACTTCACCTTTACTTTTCACCTTCATGCATTGGAGAAAGAAATGGCAACCCACTCCAGTGTTCTTGCCTGGAGAATCCCAGGGACGCGGGAGCCTGGTGGGCTGCCATCTATGGGGTCGCACAGAGTCAGACACGACTGAAGCAACTTAGCAGCAGTAGCAGCAGCATTTGATTACATGCAAACTTACTGCTTAATGCAAAAACAGAAAAATAGATTTCCTTCCTATTTATAAAACTACTGAATAAAGTGGAAAAAAATGGAAGTGTTAAGTTGCTCGGTCTGTGTAACCTGCCAGCCTCCTCCATCCATGGAATTCTCCAGGCAAAAATACTGGAGTGGGTAGAATTCCGTTCTCCAGGGCCTCTTGCTGACCCAGTGGTCAGACTCAGGTCTCATGCTTTGCAGGCAGACTCTTTACCATCTGAACCACCAGATCAGCTCTTTTATTTATAAAACTACTGAATAAAAATTCTGAAATAATTATAAGAAAAAGCAGGCCGTAAAATGTCAGATCTTTGATAGAAATGCCTGGAAGCTTGAAAGGTTGTTTAATGAACCATTTGAGTATTAAGGATGACCATGTGCCCAGGTTAACACCTGTTGTCTTGCTGTAATTATTAATGTGAATATAAGCATCAAGTGTCTGGTGATAAATTATATTGTGACCCTATAATAATATGTTAGTTGGTGATATCTTTGACTTGCTGTCTAATTTGTAAAAATTATTCAGGGACTTCCCTGCCAGTCCAGTGGTTAAGAATTCATGCTTCCATTGCGGAGGGCGCAAGTTTGATCCCTGGTCAGGGAATCAGATCTTGGTCTCCTGCACTGCAGAGGCTTGCCTGTATGTAGCTCAACTGGTAAAGAATCCACCTGCAATGCAGGAGACCCTGGTTTGATTCCTGGGTTGGGAGGCTCCCTTGAAAGAGGGCATGGCAGCCCACTCTAGTGTTTTTGCCTGGAGAATCCCCATGGGCAGAGAAGATTGGCAGGCTGCAGTCCATGGGGTCACAAACAGTTTTACAGGACTGAGTGACTGTCACAGCCCCTGCACTGCAGGCAGATTCTGGGCCACCAGAGAAGCCCGAATAAAGCTGGTAAGAGCTTTTAAAGTTGTTCAGTTGAGCTTTGTCTTTCAGCAGTGGCCAGGTGAGGGAACAGAATTACAACTTCCCTCTCGCACCCCCTCCCCCCCCTCCCCCGCATATGACTCCGCACCCTTGTTTAGCCTTGTGCGGCTGGATGCTGAACCAGATGCCTGTGGCACTCACGCATGGGTTTACTCAGCGACANTACAGCTTCCCTCTCGCACCCCCTCCCCCGCATATGACTCCCCACCCTTGTTTAGCCTTCTGCGGCTGGATGCTGAACCAGATGCCTGTGGCACTCACGAATGGGTTTACTCAGCGACACCTGATTGTTTTACAGGGCGCCTGGAGCTTTACCTTTGGTGGATGTATGAGACATTGTTTTAAGCAGGTACCCTTGTGATTAAACGTCATCTTTCTTCCAAGTGAAAGGTGGTTGAGATTTTTCTTTGGGTTTTGGCAACGCAAAGGGGAAGGCTAGCCTCCCTGTGTGCAGGGCTGGGATGGGCCAGACGGGAAGCCTGACCCCAGTCATGTAGCATCGTAGAGGATGCAGCAGAGGGAGGGAGCCCTCCACTCTTAGGAAATAACTCTTTTACAACCCCCTCAGTGGATATACATTGAACCACACTTGTTTACTTTTTCTCCTTTGCTTCCAAAATTCTGTTGTAAATGACAGAAGAAACATGAAAATATGAACAGACCCGTACCTAATGGGGCTGAAAAACCAAGAAAGGTGCTGCAGTGCTCCAGGCGCACTGAGGATGCAGTGGAATAAATAAAACAGATGGGATCTGATTGATGGTGAAACTGCACGGCGCGGGAACTTACAACCCAATAGAGACAGAAGAGGGAGTGACTGCGCAAATGAAGTTTTCTTCACAGGATCCTGGAAGATTCCCAAGAATTGAAACTCCAGGGAGTGGCAGCGGAAGTGGTGAGGAGAGTGATGGCCAGAAATGAATAGCTCGGAACCAGCTCTCGTTGAGTTTGACTCAGTGGGCTTGGTGGTAGGGTTCGCCTCTGCAGCAAAGCCCATTAGCAGAGTTCTTAATAAGCTGGGAGATTTGTCCAGGCAGAATACTGGCTGCTTTCTGTAGCCAGAAGTTGAAGTTTTCGTCACTGGGGACCCCAGGTTTGTGTCCCTACTTTATTAGGCTTTGTGCCTTGAGAGGAATGTTTTTTGCTCACCTCCCTTTCCTGCTTATTCCCTATTATTTTCATATGTGCTCAGGAAGCCGCCTGCAACAGGGAATCTGCATTGATCCAGACCCCCATTTGTAAAGATGAGCAAGCAACCATGAGTCATCAGGCATGCGAGAGGAAATCAGCAGGATGATCAAGAAGTTAATACAGGAAACTTTAAATTCCTAGTCTCAGATCTAAGAGAAGGACAAATTCAGAAAGCAACAGCTATTGTGGGAAAGGCATTACAGAGAAAAGGAGGCAATTGAAGACATTAACAGTGAGGTTGTAATGTTAGTCTGTGGTGGCTAGGGGCAGCACATGGGCTCGAGATTAAAATAGGAACTGCATCAGACTGAAAAAATTAGTGGTCAGGAAAACTGAGCCGAGGATTTCTTCTAATATTCAAAGCAGAAGGTTTAAGAATTATGAAGAAGAANGGCAGCACATGGGCTCGAGATTAAAATAGGAACTGCATCAGACTGAAAAAATTAGTGGTCAGGAAAACTGAGCCGAGGATTTCTTCTAATATTCAAAGCAGAAGGTTTAAGAATTATGAAGAAGAATTGAGAGATGTGAAAGATGGGTCTACGAGCACCTGTATCCAACCAACTTGAGCAACAGATGGAGAAGAAAAAAGCAGCCAATATTTGCTGCTAAGATGCCATCAACAGTCAGACGCCTGTTTCCAAACAGCTTTTTTCCTAAGGGAGCTAATTTCTTTAAAAATGTCAGTGTTTTTTCCCCACACAATGAAATACCACTTCAGTACTGAAGTGGACACCCAGCCATCTCATTTAGAAATCTTCTGAAGCACTTGACCGATCTTATCATGCAAAGTGTTATTTTAATACAAAACTTTTTATACTGTTCTTTGAAGATAATTTCAAACATGAACGTTGAAAGACTAAGAATAATGAGCAGAACCCTCATTTTATACCCAGATTTGCCAGTTTTGACTATTAATAACATTTTACCCCTTTATCAGTCCCCTTTTCTGTGTATAAATGACAGATATATTTTAAGATATTAGACAGCATGGTGCATGTATTGTAAACTACTGAGCTTTTTATAAAAGTGATCTTGACTTTTTCTTTTGCATCTTTAGACTTGGCAATATAATTTGGCTGTTTGTAAGGAACATTAGGGTTTTATTTGTACTTTTTATTTGGTTAATTTAACAAACTTCCTCCAACTCCATTGAATCATGTTTCATTGAAGTTTAACTGCTTCGCTTATAAATTAGCTGGCAGCTTATGAGAGATGTGAGCTGCTTGAATGATAGTTCTCTATGACACATGAATGAATCCCACCAGCCTCTCCTAAATGTTAAATTCTGGGAGATTTAACATTTCTGCTGCCTTTAATTATGCTGACTGTCGTATAATATGCAGTCTCCCATTACATGACTTTTTATTTCAGTGCTGTATCATGGTGAAACCTTAATGTATCAACATTAAGCCATCATTAAGGATTCAGACTTCACATTCAGCCACAGTTTGTGTATTTGCCAGTAGGAACAGCTACTGATAACTTATTCCTTTTTCTAGCAGCTGGACATTTTTTAAAAATTTCTGTTTTAAGATGGTCCTAATTTTAGAAGGGTTAAAATGTGGGGGAAAGTATATTAAGACAGTTTTTACTGCAGTATTAAAAGAGGAAGGGGGCTTCCCAGGTGGCTCAGTGGTGAAGAATCCGCTTGNCCACCTAGAATTCTTTCTGCATGAATGAGTGAATGCATACAGTTAACAGAAGGATGCATTGATGAACAGATAGCATGTGGGGCAAAATGTGTGTAATTGCTGATGCCTTGAGGAATTAAATGTGATTTTAAAATAAAGATTATTCAAATCAATGGAGAGTTTTGAAATGTAGTAGATACTCTTATTCTTAACTTGGTAGAAAGAATTAATTTAGAAGTTAGCATTTGATTTTCATTTGCCTGAAAACAGAGAATAAGCTGAGACAGAGTACACTAAGACAAGAGTTGGCAAACTTTTTCTGTAAAGGGTCAGACAGTAAATATTTTAGACTTTCCTGGCCAGTCTCCTTCAGCACTCCTCAAGTCTGCTGTCATAGCATCAAAGCCGCCACAGACAATATGTGAACAAGTGGGCATCGTCCTGTCGCAATAAAACTTTAAGAACACTGAAATTTGGATTTCATAGATTTTTTCATGTATCATAAAGCATCATTCTTTTGGTTTTCTTTCAGCTATTAAAAAACATAAAAAACCATTCTTAGAGCCCATGGGTTGTCAAGAAAACAGGTGGCGGGTTGTATTTGGCTGCCCCCAAGAGAACATGGGAAATAACCAGTTATCATTAATGGGATAAATGAAGCAAAGTACTAAACATTCACTTTCAAGGAGTTAACATTTCTGATTTTAGCTTCTCACAGGTGGCCCTAAAGGTTTAGGCAGTGTGCCCATTGTGTAAGTTAGTGGCTCAGAAGCATAGCCTAGCCATATTGCCTATTTTTCTTGCACTTGATAAAGATGTAGCAATAACAGGTGCTCTTCTACATGATAAATCTAGTAGAAAATCAATTTGTATTATTATTTTAGCAAATCAAAATTGTCAAGGGATGGAACCATTTAATATGTAAATATATGCCCTTAGTCTTCAGTGTGTCTGATCTGTGTGAATAGCTAAAAGCTTGCTTGCCACCACCTCCGCGCGCTCCTGTCTCCTATTCTGCATGGTATCTATTTAATGGATGACTTAAACCAATTCCATATTCCTGGGGCCAACGTAAATATTCAGCAGTTAGCTTTTATAAACAGTAGAGCAATGCAAAGTTCTGTTATCTAAATATATAATTATATAATATTTAACATGTTCTATATTTTGTACATGTGCAAGTATATCTTTTGGAGAAGGAAATGGCAATCCACTCTAGTATTTTTGCTTGGGATATCCCATGGACAGAGGTGCCTGGCGGGTGGGCTGCAGTCTCAAAAGTGTCAGTCATGACTTACTGACTAAGCAACAGCAACAAAGTATGTCTTTTGGGTAAATTTCCAGAAGGGGAATTAATGGATCACATATTATATATGCATTTGTACTTTTGCCCTCCGTAGTGATTGTACTGATTTATAGCTAAATGTGAATGGCTATTCCCATCTGAGTCCAAATGTGTTACCACATTTTTCCCCATTCTGATAAGTGATTTATGGCATCCTGTTTTAGTAAGTTGCATTTCTTTTTAAATTAAGGCTGTATATCCCTTCATGTGGTTGTGATCCACTAGTGTTTACTTTCAGTGAACTATCTGTTGGCCTTTGCTAGATTTTCTATTGGGGATTTTTTTTTTTTTAAAGAGCTCTTTATATATTTGGGAAATTAGTCCTTTGTCTTTGATAGTGGTGGTAAATATTATGTATCTTTTAACATTGCTGTGGATTTTTAACAGTAAAAAAATAAGCTTTAAAAATACACTACATTTAAGAACATAGTTTTGTTTGCACTTTTCCTTAGATCTGGAAAATCTTTGGTTATTATGCCTGTATATTAGGTTTATCTGCCTATCTTCCATTTTCTCTTTTTCCTCTTTTTGAGGTGGCCCTGGTGGCTCAGATGGTTAAGCGTCTGTCTACAGTGTGGGAGACCCGGGTTCAGTCCCTGGGTCGGGAAGATCCCCTGGAGAAGGAAATGGCAATCCACTCCAGTACT